>BTHU01000001.1:100658771-100938771 GCA_036184795.1 Tokudaia tokunoshimensis
TACATATCCATTCACCCAACTATATAGCCACAGATGTATTCATCTATCTATTTATCATCCATCTACCCATTCAGCCACGCCTATTCACCATTCCTTATTTCACACAGCCATATTCCCACTCATTTAACCCCTACGTATTCATCCATTCTTTCTTGTACCTATCCATCCCACCATGTAACCACACTCATCCATTCATCCACTCATCCATCCATCCATCTAGTATGTACAAGTACTTGCTACATGCTGAGCACTATAGGGACAGATACCAATTAAACAGACATGAGTACTGTCTTCTTCGAATTCAAAGGCTCATGAAATGAGCAAGAATGGCTAACACCTTATTCATGGACCAATTCTTCTTGAGAAAAATGCAGACAGTCATGTCTTACCATGATTCCCCTTACACATTTTCCACTTTACAATGGAATGAAAGCATACAACATACCAATTCTGCTTTTTTACATTCAGTACAGAACTGAATAAATTATATGAGGTATTCAGTGCATTATTATAAAGTAGGCTTTGTGCTAGACAATTTTGCCTACCTGCAGGCTACTGGAAGTGTTCTGAATACTTTTCAGGAAGTCCAGGCTCTGCTGTTTGGTATATCAGGTGTAATAAGTGTATTTTTAACTTAGAGTGGATTTACCAGAAGGAATCCCATCAGAAACCAAGAGACTTCTGTAGGCACTTGGCTCCTTTGTCCTGAAAAATCAACCTTTGTGTGCAGTCAGTTGAGCTGCCCTCAGCATCCACATAAAGAAGCAGGTCCAACCTTCCTGGCAGGTGGACACTGTCGGAGCAGCCAGCCTCCAGCAGTGTGATAGCCTGGGGGACTGCTCTTGCCTAGATTTTTCCCAATTGCTCTAAGGAGATTCAGTAATCACACCCAGCGGGCTCATGATATTCTAGCCTGTGTGAGCTTTCTTGGCTTGGGACTTGTATAAGATGCCTTTGTAGTACCTGTCTGAGTCAGGTCAAGGAAGGGGCAGAAGTCTTCAAAGGACAATTAGCAGCTCATTATGGAAACTGCTCCTGAACAAAGGACACGTGTAAATGATGACAGCCCTCTGGGGCAAGGCTAGCTTTCTCTCTTAGAGTTATCTCTTCCCGGCCTCTCTCCTCTCTCCACCAAGAGTACATCCCAGTACTATTACTAGCAGTGATGCCAGTATTAATAACAATAAAACCAGATTATCTCTCAGTCAAGATGAACTAACAGGCATGACAAGGCCAAAGATAGCATTGCCTTTTGTGCAAGACTGCAGAACAGATTCCACTTGTGTGAAGCGTCCTGTGTAGAACAGGGTTTTTTCACCACCAATATTATACTTGTCCTAAGCTCAAGTTTAGCACAGGGCCTCATCTTAGCCAATGATACCATGGAGCCTGAGAAATGGGAGTGCCCAGGTAACAAACAGGACTGAGTATTCAGTGTTTGCTATGTGGTCTCTGCTGACTAACTGCTTTTGTTTGCTTGATCTCAAAGAAAAGTTCGGCTGCTCTCAGTGACTACACTGATGTGGAAAATGAGTTTCAAAGTTAAGTTAGATGGTACAGGTCACAGAGCTGGAACATTGCAAAGCAACTGATGAGTTTAGCAACAAGGCTTCAGTGCCTATGCCTCTAATACTGTACTACACTACCAGAATTGAGAGTCTAGAACAGTGGTTCTCAACCTTCCCAATGGTGGCACACCTCAAAATAGTTCCTCTCATCGTGGTGACCCCAAACATGAAATTATTTCACTGCTACTTCACAACTGTAATTCTACTACTGTTATGAAGTATATGAATCATAATCTAAGTATCTGATATTCAGGATATCTGATATAGGACTCCTTTGGGTATCGTACATACTGAGAACCACTGATGTAGAACATTTTGCAGAAGAATGCGCATGATGTATTAGTCAAGGTTCTCTAGAGAACAGAACCAACAGACTGTGTTCCTATATCTATTTAACTCCCTATCTCTCCCTCCCTCCCTCCCTCCCTCCCTCCCTCCCTCCCTGCCTCCCTCCCTGCCTCCCTCCCTATCTATCTATCTATCTATCTATCTATCTATCTATCTATCTATCTATCTATCTATCTATCTATCTAATCTATCCATACATACATCTGTGAGTTGGATTGGTTTAAGAGGAAACTGGTCATCCAATAGTAAGCATCTAGACACCCAGAGAGATAGAGAACCTTAATTCTCTTAAGGTAGCTGCTTAATTTAAAAAGCTAGAAATCTCAGAACAAGGGCAACTATTGATGTAGTTCAAGTCATTATCTAAAGCATATCCTTCATTTCCTAGGACTCTTCCAGGATATCTGCTAGAAAGCTGAAGAAACCAGAGTCTGTTGTCCTTGGGAGATGGGTACCACTCAGGTAGAGTAGTGTTTACATATGCATGCTGCCTTCCACTCTCATAGCTTTTCCCATGTGGGCTCCCAACCTATTTGATCATGCCATCAACATTTGGGGTGAGCCTGACCTCTTAGCTACTACCACATATACCTGTGCTCTCAGGAAACACTCTACAGGTGCACCCGGAGATACACATCACTAATCTGTCAACCCAAATCAACTATCACACATGCCAAAGCCAGAGATAGCTTTAACTTTTATGCTTGAGAGTAGAGCTGTGCTTCTGCTGAGCCATGACAGAACATCCTATATGGACTAGGTTCCTGGGGGATGCCGAGGTTCTAGTTCACTGCCTTTATGGGAGACAGAAGTTAGTGGATTACTGAAAAGAGAACTCGATGGCCCACGCCCCCTTCCTTACCAGCTCACTACCTCTAGGAAATGAAGGATATGCTGAATTTGGGCAAATGGAAAGCAAAGGACTGAGCACTGGCTGCCAATGAGACCTGGGAGGGACTGCCTGTGCTATGTATTGGGCTTAGTGTAGTACTGGACATTGCTGGATCTAGCACATTTCTTTCAGAAAAGGACACCCACTCATTTTCCTATGACAGCACATGAAATGGGTTTGTATCTATTAGTCTCCTGAATTTGAACCTCAAATAAAAAATCCTAGCAGGCAAGACAAGCAAGAGCTGCACACATCCAACTCATGTAGGGAGATACTCTGTCCATGTCGTAGGAAAGGAAATTAAATGGTTTTGCTCGGAGACCACTGGCTCCAGGTTACCAAGTCATATAATGCTGAGCTACGGCCCCCTCTAGTCCCAAGTCTGAATCACACTAACCACTAGACCCCTGGGGGGCTCCCATCAACAAATGTCTTTCATAGAGGACACAGTACCTGTTTGTATCTGTTTCCTGCTGCATCATGGTGTTCATGTGCAAATGGAGGGTGAGTGGGTACATGTGCCTAATATCCCTGCACTTAGGAAGCTTATGCTAGAGTATTATTAGTTCATATCCTCCCTGGGCTGTGTAGCAATGCTCTGTGTCAAAAAACAAAACAAAACAAAACAACAAAAAAAACCCAAAAACCACAGAAGGTGATAGTATAGTTAGGGCTGAGATGGTTCAATGATGCGGTGGGGCTGTTTCTACTTTAACTAGGATCCAAGACTTTCAGCAACAGCTCTTTTGTACAGCTGACCAGCACTATCTACTGCATTGGCAGGACAGGCAGGGTAGGTGGCTCAGTGAGCAATTCACCTGTTCCACAAGCACAAGAACATGACTTTGGAACCTTCCTGCCCATGTAAACAAACAAACAGCAGGCCTAATCCTGTATTCCAGTAACCCTATCACTAGGGGTTAGAGAGAGGAGGATCTCAGGAGCTCACTGACCACCCAGACTAGCTAAATTAGCAAGCTACAGGTTTAGTGGGAATTCCTGTCTCAAAAAGTAAGGTGGTAAGTGATAGAGAAACCATCCACTGGCTTCTATGTGTGTTTGTGTGGTACAATCACACCCACACACCACAGATACAAGGAACTAAAGGTAATAAATGCACTGGCTTCCCCAAGGATTTTCTAAAGCCCCGTTCTTCATTAATAGCATTGCCTTGCTTTGAGAACCACCTGTAAGCCAGCAGATTCGATTTCCATGACAACCAGAGGCTGCACATACCACCACCTTCACTTTACAGATGAGATGCTTGAGGTGCAGAGAGGTTAAGTAGCTTGACCATAGTCATGCCTTTCCTGAGTGACAGAAGAAGGCCCTAATTTTGACCTGTTGCTTGCTAGAACCCACACTCCTGATAATAAATTTTGGACAAAGAAAGGTAGTTCTAGCCCTACTGAGGCCATTCAGAAGGGTCTGAAGGTGTCTGCAGCTACACAGAGCCAAGCCACATAAAGCTCACCTCTTAAAAGAATTACTTGGCAATTTCCAAGGTGTCTGCTTTCCCCGACCCGACTGAGGCTTTGAGCAGCAAGCAGAGGGATCTGGCTGTGCTTGTCAAGAAGCTCCGTATTAGAAAGCTAGTTAGCAATTCATCTAAAAGCAGTCGAGTATTCCAACCATATCCAAATTAATATTTATAGAGGCAGTGCCTGCTCAGACCCAATTATTCCTGGGGCCAGGAAACCAGCCACAAGGAGTGGTAGAATAGAGGGAGGGAGAACTCCTGGGGGAAGTGGACCCTGAGGATCACATCCAGGACATTCCGAAAGGTGGATCCTGAGTGCTGAGGAGGTCTGGCACAAGCAGTCAGCAGCAGTACAACTCCCAGACCCCTCATGTGCAAGTAAGCTCTGAGCTTCCCCAGTAACCAGTTCTTTTTGTGGTGCCAAAAAGGGCAAACTCTCCTCATGCAGAGGAGAAAATTTGTACATGGGTCATGTGAGGGCTCTAGCAATCCCTGGAGATCAGGAAACACTGCCTCCCAACCATGACGCATGGGAAGGAGGCTTGGTTTGGCCAGCCAGGGTGTTGGTACAGGAGAATTCAAGTGTGAATGTGAAATTGCCATGGCAACTAATTCATGTTTTTTAAATACATAGAGGGTCAAACAAAAAAGTGTTTGCATCGTTTGGGGCCCACAAGCTGAGTGCAGAATCAGGTGAGTGTCTACCATTCTCTCCAGTGGCTCTGATGTTCTACCATTATTGCCTGATGGAATTCTCCTAGCCAGCCTCATGTGAAGTGTTTCTCACCAGGCTCCAGCCAGTTTATCCCAGTGCAACACTACAATCTATACTCTGGATTAGTAGTTCCCATACAGGACTAGAAGAACAAAATGCAGTTCTAATCTTAGTTGATTTTTCCAAAGAACTTAATGCCATGTGGTAGACACCTTTATAATGACACTTATTTCTGGGGTTTCAAATGTGTCTTCCTTACTCACCTTTCACAAGGACCAAGGCAAACTTTGGATAATGCAAATCTGATTGCATCATTCCCTGCTTTAGAAGTACTCTAGAGACTCCCTACTGTCTCTGTGGGGGAACCTATACTTCTTAGAATGGCAGTTAAAGCCTTACATGATCTGGCCATTAATATTTCTCTGCCTCATTTCCTGCTGTGTTTGGTTTGCTGTCAGGAACAGTGTGGGGCTTTAGGAGTATGGAAGTAGCACTAAATAGCCAAAGAGGAATAAAGAGCCTCTGTCACCTGGCTCGAAGGTACCACAATGGCCATTTTCCAGGACCTTAGATTTTCCACTTCAGCAGTTCAGACTGTGCTCCATTCCATAGTCACCATCTTAGCCTTGAATCAGTTCCCATCTCTCTCAGCATTCTCCAAGGACAGCTTACTTCACAGCGAGTAAAACCAAATGTTCATCAAAATTACAACTAACACGTCTTGTGCATTTACATACTAGACTTCCTTGTGCTTCACGTCAGACAACACTGTGGGGTGAATTGTACATGGCCAACATTTGGCAGGTGGATGCTGCAGCAGAGGGGCTGCACAGTACACTGATGGCACCTGGCTGGAGAGCAGGGAGTTTGAAAAGGTAGGATAATTCCAGAGCATCCATTGAGCTGCACCTGCTGCCCGTGCTCTCTTAACGCTGCCCTGTCTGTCCTGTCTCCCTGCCCACACGGTCCCTCTCCAGAAAGATCCTGTTTCTTCCCCAGGGTTTGGCTCAGGATGTTCCTTACCTGGCATTCTTCCTGCTGATTCTGTGTGGCTATTGAGATCAGCTCTTTCCAGAGACTTGTCTAGAACCTCTCAGAAACCAAAACACTCCAGGTGCTGTAGATTCTTCCTTCAGACCACACCAGCTTTATTCAAGACATAGAATCAGTTTTTATTTAGGTGGGAAGCTTTGAAAAGGTCAGGAAATAACTAAGGATTTTGAAGGTCCCCACAGCAAGAGCTGGAAGCCTTGCTTCAGGACACTTGGGTGAACTAAGCCCTGCACAATTCATACATGAAACTCAAGGAAAGAGAGCTTCTTCTCACCACTCCCATGACCCATTTGTGGCTCATAGAGAGTAACCCAACTCCATTGACAGTTAAGGAAACTGGCATGCTTGTAGAAATTGGAAAAGAAATGCCCTTACTTTGAAACTGGTATATCTATTCACTGCTACAAAGCTAACAAACAAAATCAGAGAGCCCCAAGCCCAAATCTGCCTTGACTCAGAGCCCTTGTATAGTACCAAATTCCAAGTGACTGACTACCTGAGGCTTCTTTCATACAGAGAAGCAGACATCCTCCCAAGAGGAATTAAGAACTGTTGGGAAAGATATGTGCTGTGCAATCACAAACAAACACATCAAAACCTCAAATTTCTGATGTTAAACAGTTACTCACCCCCAGAAGGTCTTAGCTCACACTATTTATCAGAGTACCTGATGGGCTTCATAAATATTCAATTCTAATATTCAAACTCAAACCAATTAAATCCCCACACTAGAGGTGGCCCTAGAACATCAGTACAGCAGCAGTCCTTGTCTACTTTGTTCCATTTCACAAATTTAGGTACTTAACTTCATTCTGAAGACCTTAAGTGGAAATCATAAGATTAACAATCCAAGAGTTTAAACTTATGCACTCCTCTAAATGAAATGTCAAAAATGTATCATCATCTCTCACCATTCCATCCAACATATCAGCAAGCCCTCTTTCCAAAGGTTCCACACAGTATGTGCTACCCATTATTACCTGGGAGCCTTATCAGTCTTCATATCAACCATGAAAATCATGTTCATATCAACCATGAAGAAACCTAATGTTCAAGCACTCCTATGTTACTTAATGGTGGGGAAAGAGGCACCAGCTTGTAAAGTGCAGAAGCACAGATTACCTTTGGTTCTGTGTGGCAGTACTTGAGGACATGCAGTGGGAAGAGGTGGGACTTTCGTGTTCATGAACACTATTGTTTCAGGGATCTTGAAATGTTTCCTCCATAGATAAGGATCTAGCTGTATTTTAAAAAAATATTTTGGTAACAAGTACAATAGGTTCACAGATTTGGATCTTGGTGAGTCCAAAGCCAAAACCAGACATTGCCAAGAAATAAAAGACTAGAGAAAGATTTGTTATCTGCATTAAGTGTAGAGATCACTGAAGTCATTTCTA
Source organism: Tokudaia tokunoshimensis (assembly GCA_036184795.1). NCBI lineage: Eukaryota > Metazoa > Chordata > Mammalia > Rodentia > Muridae > Tokudaia > Tokudaia tokunoshimensis. Next base: position 100,666,225 of record BTHU01000001.1, read on the forward strand.
GACAGATGGCCATCCTCAAGAGAAGAGTGGGGATTTTACTAGGTGAGCCTATTATACTCTTATAAGTGTGTACTTTAGTGACAAGAGTGATCCTGAGCATGCTCAGTTAACTAAGTACCACCCTGCAAAAAAAAAAAAAAAAGGCAGGCTTCTCTTATTGATATATATATTTGAGCATGTTTATCTCATGGTCATATGGTCATGGTCATAATCAAATGTTAATATGGTGGACTGGAACACCTCTGGGCACGCTAATCTATCCTAAAGAAAGCAGGTAGCTTCATAATAAACTGGTGTAATAGTGGCAGAAATATTGTGGGAGTAACTAACCATTATGTAATTGGACTTAGAGCATGGTTCATTAGATAGAACCTGGCACTGCTCAGGTAGCCAAGAATTTGAGACTAGATGGGCCATGGGCATAGGAGAAAACCAAATACTATCATTATGTGAAAGGAACATAGCAATAAAATGAATCCTAACAACATTCTGCTATAGCCGTAGTTCAGAGACTTTCCCAGCCATCATCAAAGAAGCTTTTTCCTGCAGTAGATGGGAACTAATATAGAAACCCACAACTGGACAGTATGCAGAGAGTCAAAGACCTTGGATTATTTCAGAACCAAATGTGATGTCTTCATCAAACCCCTCCCCTCAAGGCTCGAAAAACTGTGCTGGAGAGGAGCCAGGAACATTCTAAGAGCCAGAGGGGGATGGATGGCACCAAGGAAACTGCCTTCCAGATACAGCAGGACAGTAGCAATATGAACAGTGCCTGCAAGGGCCATGCAAGCTAGGATCCCAGCACTGAGAAGCGGAAGTAGACTTGAGTTCACATCCCTAACCAAGTAGCTACCTCCAATAAACAACTTCTTGCAAAGGAAAAAATTATTTTAGTTGTCACCTTTCCCTAGAACACACACACACACACACACACACACACACACACACACACACACCATTACTGAAACTGCTCAGATCCTCAAGGATCTTACCTAACTTTCACTGTCCAAACTATGTTTTTTGCTTGTTGAGTATTATAACACTTGTCTGCTCACATACCCATATCTTCATCTAACTAGACTGTGGGAACTTGATGAGGACTAGGTTTAGTGCATAAAAGACCTAAAAGTCTGTCTTTAGAGACCCAACCTGAAATCTGGGGACAGGACTTACTTGTCCTTCCATCTCTAACCAAGTTCACATCCTTAACCAAGTAGCTACCTCCAATAAACAACTTCTTGCAAAGAAAAAAAAATAGTTTTCTTTGAGTCTTACTGGGTATATAAGCCCCATGTTCAGCAGTAGATGGTCAACATAAAACTCACTCAATGATATTTTGCTGATTTTTGTTTCATACTGCTTTGTTTGGGTATTTTTAAACCTCATTTGTCTTTTGCTTATATATAATAGCTTCCAGTAGTGTTTTTTTAATCATTTTGTGTGTGTGTCTTTCTATGTGTACGTATTTCTAACCTTTTATTTTTATTTGTTTTTTTATTCTATTTGTTTTCTAAAGAGAGAGAAAGAAGGCATGGGATTGGGTGGGTGGAGAGATGGTGAGGATCTGGGAGGAGATGAGGAAGGTGAAACCATCATCAGAGTACATCATAAAAGATTATTTTAAAAAAATGACAGTTAAGACAACTGTGGGCATGATCTGTTTTCTCAAAGGTGTTTTAGCTGAAACAGAAAAACAAAAACAAAAACAAAACCTGTGAACTTGAAGAGGCCTTGATACACGAGCCTTCTTGGAAGATGCTTGTCTTATTTAGTAACTGATCATTTCCAGTGGTTCTAATTTGCTTCCAGATTTCAAAACCAATTTTATACAAACTTGCTTAACCAGATGTAGTGTGTCTCTCCAACAACTTAACCTGTATCATTTCAAATTCATTATTTTAGTTGTCACCTTTCCCTAGAACACACACACACACACACACACACACACATACACCATTACTGAAACTGCTCAGATCCTCAAGGATCTTACCTAACTTGCACTGTCCAAACTATATGTTTTTTGCTTGTTGAGTATTATAACACTTGTCTGCTCATATACCCATATCTTCATCTAACTAGACTGTGGGAACTTGATGAGGACTAGGTTTAGTGCATAAAAGACCTAAAAGTCTGTCTTTAGAGACCCAACCTGAAATCTGGGAACAGGACTTGCTTGTCCTTCCATCTCTCCATTTACCATATTCTCAAACCTGAGCTGAATCAAGAGTTGAGGGGTTATATTAACATGTTTCCTCAACCCCTATATCCATGTTTCTTCTATATTCTGAAAATTTCTGTGACTAAGAAGTTGGATGGTTCAGACTCTGGGTATTTATTTCAGCTCCCCATTGAGCTACTTTTAAAGAAAATGTCTCCTGCTCTTCTGACAAGTCAACTTGGAACAGTGTTTCTGCGGAGCTGTCTGCCCAATTCCAGCTGAAATTCAGGGTCACCTCCTCATTCCCTTTGTTTGCTCAGGGTTTTCCAGCTGTTTCTGCAGCCTAAGCTATGTCCTTAAACATAAAATCCCCAGATATTATCCCTGTCTTCCACCCCTCTAAGAAGTAAAAACTAGTGCTATTCTCCAGCCTTATTCTTCTACTCCAGAAAAAGCAGCTAGATTTCAAATTTGGAGGTTGGCTCTGGCAAGGCTTTTGCCTGATTGCTGTGTGTAGTGCTTCTGTGATGAGCTGGAGACAAATGAGAGAGGAATTTCAGAGACAGCGCCCATCTCTGCTCAGTGTTAGCAGCTGCTCCTAAGTCAACAGAGCAATGGTGTGTGTCTGGGCTGAAGAGAACAGAAGTTGCTTAAATTGTTTTCCAACCCCTCTGAAACCAATAAGTGCTACTCCAGTGCCCAGCACAACTGTGTTCCTGAACGGAGCCCAGTGTGGTGTCAAATCAAACCTTAATCCTGTCAAATGCTGGTTCTATGAGCTTCTCAGAACAGGCATAGAGCCAAGCAGAGAGAGGTTAGGTGCCCTCTTCCAATTGGCCTGTTGCAGGGAACCACAGTGAGCGAGCAGTGAGCAGCTTCACTGTCTCCAGGGCTACAGCCACAAGCAACACAATTCATGATAAGATTTATAAAAAGAACAGCAGACAAGAGTAAGGAGGTGTAGTGTTGATGCAGCCAGTGGAGGGATGAATGGATGGATGGATGACTTATTCATTAACTAATAGTTATCCAAGACTGGAACGTGGAGAGTTGCTGGTAAATAAGACAGAAGGCAGGTCTCAGCTCTCCCACTCTGGGAAAAAACAGTGCACACGTCCAGTGTCCTTGATGGTTTAAAACACTAGAGCTTAAGCAGATGATCAGATGGGAGTCTTGCTATTTTAGTCAGCTTTCCCTCACTGTGATAAAGCACTTGAGACAATTAATGGAAGCCAGGAAAAGTCAGTCCTGTTGCTCTGGGCCTGTGGTGAGGTAGAAGGTCATGGTAGGATCAGATAAGTAGAGCAAAGCTTCTTACTTCACACTAGTTAGGAAGCAGAGGGAGAGAGCAAGAAGCCAGGAAACCAATATAAATCTTCAATGCCCCTGGTGACCTTTTCATCCATCAAGGTCCTTTCTCCTAAATTTTTCACCTCCAAAAACACAGAGGCATCAGTTCTCCTGAAGCTGGTGTTACTGGCTGTGTGAGCCACCTGACCTGGGTCCTGGGAACCAAACTCAGGTTGTGTGCGAGAGCAGCACGCACTTGGAACCCCTGAGCATTTCTCTAGTGCTTCTTCCCAGGGACATACTTTATATACAGGTGCCCAGATGCCGCGTGTTTCATTTGATGTCACCCATCTAACTGCTAGCAGAACAGTAGTAATGATAGCCAGTCCAGAAATTTCTCTCAGACCCTTTTCAGGTAAGGTCCCCTCCCTTGAAGGTAACCGTCTTCTGGATTGTAACATCTTGAAGGTGATATAAATGTGATGATGGACATTCTTGAGTGTGTGTCTTCTATTTCTAAGCATACTTGTGAGATTTATAAACATTGGCTACATCCAAGTTGTGGGCAGGAGCATTTGGTTCTTTTCTGCTGCCAAAGGCACTCTCCCAATGCAGTGATTTCCCTATGGCCTGCCTCTCTGTACAGTTAGACCCATGTTATGTCATTTTACGTGACAACAGCAAGGATGCTGCTCTCAGCAGTCATCACTCGAGCTTCCATACTGAATTATAGGGGATGCTTTAGTTTGCACCTCTTGAGACCCCCCAAAAGACAATACATCTAAAAAACATTTACAGTGGAGCCCAAGTGTGCTCACCTCCCTCATGGTTCAGTAGTGTCAGGACCTTCCAAACCAGAGAAGTGAAATTACTGTGGAGTTTGTGGCCTCAACTCAAGTTACTAGCTGTGGATTACTTATGCTTCACTGGAAGACAACAGAAATTCTAAAGGGAGATTCCATAAGACTCTGGAAATAAACAACTCTCAGAAAGTCCCTGAAACTTATTAGATGTACAAGGCTCCTCCTTTTATATAAGCTGAATGGATTGCTGACAAGAAGGAGACTCTCCCATGTTGATCTTTTCTGCAATGAACTCAGATCTTTGGAGATCCAGCTTTCATAAGTTGTCAAACAGACTGCAGTGGGCTTTTGGTGAAGCAACTGCCCTTGACTTATCCCTCCTCTTGTAAGCCCCTAAAACCTAATTGATTCACTAAGTTAAACTGTGGTGATAGCATTAGTTACTCCTGTCTGTAGTGTAGTCTGTGTCTGGAATCAGTAGAACTTTGTAAATCTTTGTTCAAGAACTGGGAACACACACACACACACACACACACACACACACACACACACACACACACACACACACACCCCAGTGCTGTATCATTTACGACTCTAGCTTTACCTCAAGTCTTGAAATCAGTTGGTAGGAGCTTTGCCTTTCTAAATAACTTTTTAAAGACTTAGCTCATTTTATTTTATACATCTGTGGCCCACATGTGCTCAGTTCCCATGGGAGTCCAGATGAGGGTGTTGGATCCCCTGGAACTGGAGTTATGGGAGGTTGTGAACCATCATATGAGTGCTAGAAATTGAACCCAGGTCTTCTGATAGAGCAACCAGTGGTTTTAACCATTAAGCTATCTCTAAGTCCCTCTAGAAAATGCTCAATTAGCATATCACTTATTTTAAAAGGGCCTGCTTAGATTCTGAATAGAATTTGAAAAGAATAGGCAGTTACTTAGCAAAATGGAGTTTCAGATCTGTGACCATATTTTATCTTTCTCTTTTTAGGCTTTTATAAATGCATCTTGTCAACTTTATTTCATTAGAACCACCCTCATGTATTGCTATTTATATTTTCTATCATCTTCTATTAGTTCATAAGAATCTAGTTGATCTTGGTACAGTGCCTTTACATCACCACCCTGAGATGGTCTGATGGTTCTGGATCCTCCTGGGATCTCCATTTCTGGCTTTTCAATTTACCTACCTACCTTGCTCTCAGACCTGTTATTGGCTCCTTGGTGAAATATTTGGTCCTCCTTTTCAGGTCCTCACACGGAAGGAACAGGCTGATCTCTAAACTTCCAACAGCCTTTACCACTCACTACCCAAGACACACTGAAGTCACCATTCCCTTTTAAGAGAAATCAGCATATCTGTTACACGTAAGTTGGTTTAGCCCAACCTCTGACCACACCCTGATACACTTATACATTTCAGACCTCCCAGACAGCTAAGATGCATAGTTTATAAATCTCTAACTTTTCTCAGAATAAGAGAAACATTGGGAGGAGACATTCCCCACACTATCTGTAGAAACAATAGTGAGAGACTGTCTTAAAATAACATAAGTTATAGAAGCAACAAATCACAGATTATTCAATACTAAACATATCCCGTTAGAAATGAAAGTAGGAGGAGGGGAGATCCATTCACTAGAGTTGTAAAAACTATAAAATATCTATGAATAAATTTAGCAAGCATGGTACTTATCTGAATAAAACTATAAAATTTTACTGAGAAGCATAAAGCATGATCTGAATTAATGGAGAGAGGTATAGCAGGGTCCTGACAGGGATGACTTAATGCCATCAAATATCTGCCCTGACCAGATTCACGAAACCAGTTACCAATTTCTGTCAGAATTCCTGATTCCTATTTAACCTTTTCACCTCAGATTTGACTAGTTTGGGTAACATGGGACAAAGTAAGAAAAGTAAGGGACAGGTTTGGAATTTTGAAAAGCAACAATGAGGAGAATCACACTCCCCCTTCTGTGGATACAGGTTCTAAACATGCTCTAGTCTAAGCAGCATTGATCTGATTGGGCAGACATCACAGTTGGAAGCTGCTGGGCACGCAGAACTACTCCCTTGGGCACACACAAGCATAATGTATGGCATCAGCAGCATTTTCAGTCACATGAGAAAACTGAGAGCACTTAACAAAGGGTCTGGTGTGTAGTATCCGCCTGGGAGGATGCAGACCCGTAACCAGTCTATGAACAACACATGAAATAAATATTTACTGCATTTAAATCTTAAATCAGGGTTCCATAAAATACCACATCCACTGAATGAAAATATTCTTAAGTTTTTATAGTAAAGGAAATTTTCTAGATAACATAGTAGTTAGAAACTACAGATGTGATCATTTGGGGGACAGGGAATCAACTAAATATACAATAAGCAAAATAAAAAAAATCAACAAATTGGGAAGACAGACATTTAAGGCAGGTTAATATTTACATGTAGGTGGCTTAGAAGTGTCAAGAAAAGCACCAAGCATATTAAATTCTGGATTTTCCTCTTTCTTCCTTTCTTCCTTTCTCTCTCTCTCTCTCTCTCTCTCTCTCTCTCTCTCTCTCTCTACTTCCTTTGTTTTTTAGAGATAGTTGATGTGTGATAAATAACTCTCCATAAATTAACATGACTGAAAATTCTCTATTATCCATCAGAGCCTGAAATGAGTCCTCCTATGTAGTAGAGGGCACTAATGTAAGGTTTTGCCCTCAAGTTCATTAAATATCTTGATGTTCCTCTTCCCAAGGATCTTCCAGTCCACTCTGTGAGGCTGATATCTGGGAGATAAGAATAAGGAATCATAGATGAGGGGATTTCAAGAAAAAAGAATGCTACTAATATAAATGTTTGCATTCCATTGGCTTTAAATTGTTCACATAATCATACTGAGCTGCAAAGAAGCCTGGGAAGTCTGGTTAGTGTGCTCAGGAGGAAGGAGTTATGTTTTTGGAGGATCAGCTAGAGAACTATCACAATTTGATCCTTCACAGCAGTACAAAACAGTGAGCAAGAAAAGAGTAACAATGAGCTTAAACTTGTTAGTATATAGAAAAGCAAATTGGAACATCTTTTGCTTATTCAACAGACCATAAAAAAAATTTAAAGTGTTAACATGAATCTTTGACAAGGATGTAAAGGAAAGGTCTACTTTTATGTATTCTTTAGAAATAAGAAATGCTGCAGACTTTTTCAAAAGCTACCTGGTGGTACATAGGCACACATACATATATACATACACACACATATATGTGTATATATATATATATATATATATATATATATATATATATATGCATGTGTGTGTGTGTGTGTGTGTTGTGGATGGGCCTGGTGCTGTTCTTGTGAACCAGTCCCCTAATGAATAAAGGAGCCAATTGCTGGGCAAGTAGAAAAGACTTCCTGGTTCGAGAGGGCAGGGAGGAAGCAGGAGAGCATGAGGTCCTTTTTGGATGGGGAAACCGTGAGGACAAGATGTAGCTATGAGTGTCTCCCAGTTTCCATGGTGGATCCATCAGGATTCGCCACCAGAAGATTTAAATTTAATAAGACTTATGAGTTAGGATTTTACTTGTTGCACCCAGCGATTGAGTTACTGTCTTTTCTGAACTAAGTCTGTGTTATATTTTCCTTCACATGGAGGCTTGTCTGGGTTCAAGAGAGAAAGGTGCAGCAGTAAAGCATGGGTTTGCCTGGTGTGCACCACAAAGGCCGTGGGGGTACTGAAGGATGGGGCTGGCATGGTAACAACTTGCCAGTGGGAGCCTAGTGAGCTGGGTGGAGAGATGTTGGAGTTCTGAGTCAGAGTCTCCACAAGATAAAACAGGTTGGCCACTGCTGGCCAGTGCATGCCTGGCCAGGTCGCCAGGGCAGAGAGTTGCCAGCACAAGCGTGGGAACATAACGATTCATTCATTTTTAATATTTCCCGCAACATACATGTGTGTGTATGTGTGTATGTACATATTATACACATATATGTTATGTATATACAACATATAATATATAAAAAATATATATACATTACAATGAAAAAACACAAGTTTTGAACTTACAAACTCCCTACCAGGAAATGTATTTGCTTTAAAAAAATGAGTAAATAAAAATAATTATTCAATGATGTTATGATGGCACATTTAAAATTACAAAATTTTAGGAACTTAGAGAATTTCAACAACTAAGAAAAAGCTAGGGGAAAAATCAGAGTACATTCATGCATGAACTACTAAGCAGTCATAAAGAAGACTGAACTAGATTTACTTGGGGCATGATAATGGCTCTTGGGACAAGGTCTTTTATATAATACAGGCAGCCTTGAATTCACAACAATACTAGTCCAAGCAGGGTGTTCAGGATTACAGGTGTTAGCTATCGGGCCCTGCTTGAACCAGTTGTTTATATGCCATTCTAGAGACATGCTTACAATGATAAGAACAAGGTACAAAGAACTCATGGTGTAACTTTGTGAGGCTGATAATTGTTGTATAAGTTCAGTTCCTGTATCTGTTTGCAAACAAGTTTAAACCTAGGTGTGGAAGGGTGGTCCCAGGAGGCAAGGTAGCCATAGGAATTGGAGAGCAACAAGCACAAGAATTGTAGGATAAGATCAACTTAGCCCCTTCTAAGTACAAATCCAACTCCTCCACCACTATGTATTGAGGTAATATATATGTCATCTTGATAGAACCTAGTGGCAGAGTGGTGACTTAGACAAATGGAATTGTATTTTCTGGTAGCTTGCAGCCTAATGTATGTAAGTGAGCAAGTGGTCGAAGGCAGCAGTGTGATAAATGATACCACAGGAGAGTTACAGGGGAAGGACAGTGTCCCCAACTTCATGGACATGAGGAGTAAACATTTGTGTTCATACTCTAACCCAGGCAGTGTCTGGATGCATGGCCTTGTGCAGTCATTGCTATTGTTAAACTCAGTAACCATCTTTAACCAGTACTGCTAATGCACCCTAAATGTAGTAAGATCTGAATGAAACAAGTAAGGGACTGTCACCTACAGCCCCTGGGGGGTGGTGGGAGGTTAGTGGAAGGATTCTGTGGCTCATTCTCCTCCAGTCAGTGTTCCATGCCCACTTTGCATATCACAGTTTTAATCTCTGCTAGCTAGCAGCTTCAGCAAACAGGTACATCCAAGTGGATTGTGCATGTCCTTGCTGGGGCAGAGAGGCTTGTCTGGGGCATGAAAATGCTCAGAATGGCCTGAGGTGCCTAGTGGTGTTTAGTATGAGAATATCAGTAACATCCGTGTCTAGAGAGCTTCAGGAATCAGATGGATACAATTATCGGATGCTCTGCTTTGACTGGTTCATCTTGTTTTTAAAAGTGAATGGCCATTTCCAAAGTGGTTTATTAAGACTTGGAGTAAAGTTCTGTTTTTACAACACCCACTTCTCCTCTTACTATAATGGTGCTGTGTAGGTGTGGGTGTGTGTTTGTGTGTATGTGAGAGTATGTGTGATTCTCTCTCTCTCTGTCTCTCTGTCTCTCTCTCTCTGTGTCTCTCTTTCCCTCCCTCCCTCCCTCACCCCCCTCTCTCTCTGTGTGTGTGTGTGTGTGTGTGTGTGTGTGTGTGTGAGAGAGAGAGAGAGAGAGAGAGAGAGAGAGAGAGAGAGAGAGAGAGAGAGAGTCAACACCAAGTGTCTTCCTCTACATATTTAACTTTTGACACAGCTTCTCCATGATTCACTGACTGAGATGGGCTTGGTCAATGAATCCCAGTGATTCTCCAAAAGTCTGGTTTTAGATATGTGTGCCAAGGTACCCAGCTTTTGATGTGGATTCTGGGAATCAAACTCAGGCACTTACACTTGTATGACAAATATTCTATGAACTGAACCAACTTCCTAGTTCATTTTTATTTTTAATGTTGCTATTTATTTATTTATTTTCATTTATGCAGAATGACTCCCCCCCAATCCCACTTGTTTCAGTGTGTTGATCACAGTCCTAGAAATGGGTCTGTCAGAATATTTGCTTAATGTAACTATCCAGGGAATCTTGATCCTCAAGGCTGAAGTGCCAATAGATACTTACCCTGCATCATTGCTGGACCTGCCACAGAGGACCCTGTTCCTGGGTGCCTTCTGAAGCTTACATGTTAGATTCCACAGGAGTCTAAAATTTCCCCTCACTCTCTCTCCCTTCTTCTCCTTCTACAAACTCACTTTCTCCTCCTTTCCCTGGATCTTATGTTTTCTACATCTGACAGTACTGCCTTTTTCTTTTCTCTCTCGTGCTTTCTGTTCTTCATGCACCTTGCTTTACAAACAAAACAAAGACCACAAACAAAAACAACAACAACAAAGAAACCTTTTCTCCTCATTGTTGTCCCCTTTCTATCTATAGATTGAGAGAAAACAAAGGTATACTATCATAAAGCTTAGACAATTACATGTTTGAGATTTTAGTTTTCTACAAAATACAGTGCACTCTTAATAAAATGGAAGATATTCTTGTCTTTCTTTCCAGCCTGCCCTCATGTTTTCAAGCCCCCTCCTTACTCAGTAGGCACTGTGCAGACACACCTTACTGCCTCCACCTCTTTGCTGTCAGTTCTATATCACCAGCTCCTTCATCTCCCACAGCTCCTAGCTGCTGCTTTTATCCAAAACTGAAACAGTCCTTCCCTGACTCTGAATTGTTCCCCTTTCATTTGAGAGGCACTCTGTTAGTTGCTACATTGTTAAGATGATTGACTGGATATCAAAAGGGAAGAGTCCCATCTCATGAACTTCAGAATTCCCCCTCTACAGTGGCATATCTGCTCTGGGCACATTTCAATTGTCATTGTTAGAGGATTATTTAGGATGTCATAGGCAGCATGGTTTGGTAGAACATGGCTTGTGCCTAAGGTTCTCTGTCCGAGGTGCTGAAACAAGAACCTACAGACCATCCTCACTTAATTCCCTTTGACAGGGTAGACAAGAGATCCTCATTCAAGGATGTGCTTGACAGACAGCCACGGAGCCTCTCACTCCAAAGCTTTTGAATTGCATTGCCTGGGATTCATGCCTCACTCATACTACTTAGCTCCGGAGTCTGTTCTGCTTCTTTGTTCCCGTTTCAAGCTCTCAAAGCTCTTCAGGTAGCTGCATGATGCTCTGACAAACAGCATGGCTTCTGAGGCCACAGTCTCTCCATTACTAACAAGCGGTGTGACCCTGGGGAAATTACATAACCTCCAAGTGTCTCAGAAAATGAGTATAAATGAGAATAATAACATGCCTACTCCATAGGCTCTGTGTGGGTTAAATGAATTAATGTATGCAAAAATGCTTAGAAAACTGTCCATCACATATCAAGGCCCATGAGTTAGTCTTTGAACTCTTTCAATACCAAATAATGTAGAACCAATTTATCTCTCTAGTTACTATAGTGGTATCATATCTGAAGTCCATAATAATGGCTTCTATACATGCCATTCATTGTGTGGCAGACATTGTACTAGTCACTGTGATATGTAGACACATATCAAAGATAAAACCAAGTTTCCGACACAATAAACTTACAGGGTATAGGTGTTTGTTTCCTTATATTTCAGGTAAAGATTGAGATGTTATTTTACAACTTTGAACTCTTAAACATTTTAGTTGAAAGGTTGCTTTTTAATGCATAAAGCAAAATAAAAACTAAAAATATGTCTTCATGCAAAAAAAAAAAGACAAGAAAGACAAAACTTACTGATCTGGTCCAAGGGGAACATTTAGCCTCAGGCTCAGTTGGGTCATATGATTCACCTATATTGTCTGCAATTTCTCACCTTTTCTCTACCAGGCATCTACAAAAGCAGATTCTCTTCACACTGTGGCAAAATAAGAGAAAATCTTATCTTTTTCTTTTTATAATTTCTTAATCCTTTGTGGATATTTTCCCTCACTGTGTGCTTAGTCAAAGCTGTTCTTTCTTTATTTATTTATTTATACATGTGTTTCTGTGGAGAGAAGTTGATGTGTGTGTGCACATGTAAACACATACATGTATACACCTGGGTGTGGAAGGCAGAGGAAAACAGATGTTACTCTCCAGGTGCTGCCCACGTTGTCTTTTATTATTTCTTTCCTCTTTCTTTCTTTCTTTCTTTCTTTCTTTCTTTCTTTCTTTCTTTCTTTCTTTCTTTCTTTCTTTCTTTTGTTCTTTCTTTCTTTCTTTTTGAGACAGACTCTCTCTGTGTAGTATGTAATTCTGAACTGACTCTGTCTCCCAAGTTCTGGGATTAAAGATATGTGCCACCACACCTAGCTTCTACCCTGTTTTTTGAGACACTCCTCCATAGGCTGGACTTACTGGCTGGAAATTTCTCCTTCCCAGACACTGGAATTATATGCACATAACACCACATTTTTTCAAATGTGGGTTCTAGGCATAGAAATCTGGCCCTTGTGTTTACAAGAAAAACACGTTATTGAGTGAGCCATCTCCCCAGCCCAGAAGCTGTTTCTCAATGCAGCTGTTTGCCTTGTAGCTGAGTCTGTTTCATTCCTGTGATTTCATTAAATTCATAATAATACTGTTTGGGTTCTCAATTTGTGCTGAACTCTGCAATACCTTTTCATTTCAGTCTGTTGTATTTATTATCGCAACTTTGAGTCTAATATCATTGAAATCTTGTTCTAATTAGTGTTATTCTGCAGCTGGATGTGTTACTCATACAGTTCTGTGAGGCTTTCTTTCCAGCAAGCTGCTTGCCTGTCTTTTGTGAACTGTGCTGTGGAGTGTCTCTTTTTTACTGTTTAATTGAATCAGGAACTTTTCAGCGATGAAGACATTCATGAGAACTCTGTTCATGCTGATCACAGATTATCTTTTCCATGTCTTTTATGCCAAGCACTATTGATCTCTGTGTGCTTAGATATCAATATATGTGAGTTCATGTGTGCATGCACATGTGTGTGCATGTGTACATGTCTGTCTGTCTGTGTGTGTGTGTGTGTGTGTGTGTGTGTGTGTGTGGTTTGCACCTTTTAGTCTTTTCACTCACATCTCTCTGATGAGCAAAAAGAGACTATAGAACACTGGGCTGCCTTCTTCTTCTGCCCCTGGTAATGCAATGGCTTTGCTCTGTCCTACAGTCTCACTGTACCAGCCTCAAACAGCAGAGTCCATCCGTTACAGATTGAAACCTCCAAAACGAGTAACTCAAATAAGCTGTTCATCTCTGTAAGTGAATTATCTCAGGCATTTCATCACAGTGACAGCTGACAGCACACAGCCAGTTCCCACACACAGAATCCAGTGTGTGGTGATACAGAGGAAAAGCTCACCTGCACAGAACTAGTTTACTCAGGGTTGTTTCCTGACCCTGTGCCTCTTCTTGATTTCCCATCCCCTTCTCTCCCTGTGTCTCTCTCTTACATTAAATGTCCAGGATATACATCTCTCTGCTTAGCTGAAGGTATATTTTAATGATTAGAGAAAATTAAGTCACACTGTGGATTTTAGGCCTAATGAGGTCTAAGGACTTAACAAAGAAAAGACAATCTTATCGGTTCTAGACTTAAGGCTATTTTATACCCTCCAGTGAGCAGTTCCCCGATGCATTGAGAGCAACTTACTGGCTCTTTTCTCCTTATGCCCAGGTCTCTTCTCTACTCTTCCAGGTTCAGAAATCCTACTGTTTATAGAATATTCTCCAATGTGTCAGTACCATCACTTCAAGCTAATAACATTATGTTGTACTCCTTTTATCACACAGTTGCTGTTAGCAATTACTTTGCTATTGTTTTTATTAATTTCATGAGTTTTCTGGGAAAATGCAGGTCTGAGATTCAATGCAACTGTGGTTTTCTCACACTGAAGCACAACTAACTCCCTTATATAAAAGGAAACTGATGTTCTGAGAGTTTGTCTTCCTTTAAAATTCTCAGCAATTCAATCACAGAAGAAGACAAAATCTTCCCCATAATTCTGCTTCTTGAAAAATGTTTGCGGTGACCTGCACCCCTCACTTTCTAGTTCTGCTAAAACTGGAACAGAGAGAATAAGGCTACAATATGGAGAAGGACATCTGGGCCAACCAGCATGGTCATTGGTGATTGAAGTCTTTGTGGGTCCAGCCACTGAGCACTTTATTGTTCTATTTAGTGTCGCCTAAAGGCTAAGTAGTCTGTGGAGTGCTAGAACAAAATGGGGGAAGAGCTAAGAAAGACAAAATCTTAAGCTATATGGAGCTTTGTGGTCCACAGGGAAGGCGAAAGGGCCCCAGGAAACTGTAAACAGGAGCACATTTCAGTTACCATGAACTCTGTGTGTTGGGTACTGGGTATCAAACTTAAGGATTGCACATGCTAAGCCTGCATTCTACCACTGAGCTATACTGCAGCCTTTAATTACCATCAGTCCTGTGGAGACCTCAAGCAAGATGAATGGGAAAGCCTACGTGAGGCTGAGGGGCACTCCTCATGAAGACAGGGAGGGTCACTGAGGGCTTGTCAGTACTGCAGATACAGAGGATGACGAAGTGCCAGTGCTGTGAAGCATGGAAGGGAAAAAGGCTTGGAGACACCACCAGTTTAGGGTCCAAAGTCTTGAGTTATAAGACACTTTGAAGAGGTCGAAGATCTAACCAGAGATCTTCTGTGGGTGCACTGTAGAGGAGAGAGAGAGGGAGAGAGAGAGAGAGAGAGAGAGAGAGAGAGAGAGAGAGAGAGAGAGAGAGAGAGAGAGAGAGAGAGAGAGAAAGAAAGAGAGAGAGAGAGAACTAGCAAGAGATGAGGTCTCTGAGTGGTGGGCATAGGCCAGATTGTACAAGATGGATGTGCCATTTCACTGATCTTGACTGATTATCAGGCATATTGGTGGCTTCCTGAAGGAGAGGTGGGTTTTCTTTAAATAACGTTTTAGATGCTAGAGGCAGTGGCATTGACATTAAATGACTGTTGCATTCTGTCTCAGGGGTGACATCTGTGTAATGATCAGTGGAGAGGCGTCCACGGACTTGTGTTGTAAAGTACTCATGGATGAAAGGTGCTAGGGAAGGAAGCTGATGTAACTCTTAAGTCTAGGTGCCCACCAAGCTCTGTCAGAGACTCCCCTGACTGTTTCTGCTTCCTGTCTGAACATTGGGTGAGAATCTTTCTTTCTTTCTTTTTTTTTTCATTTCTCCAGTTACATCTCACTTGCCTGTATCTTCCCACTTTGCAGGATGAATGTAAAGGTTAATTCTACATCTGTAACTTTGGGACAGGTTTCTTCCTGGCTGCCAACCCCTCTGATGATTCGTCTTGGCTGTTGTATAATAGAGTGTCACTTCTTCCCGCTCTCTATTTGAAACAGCCTATTTAAAGAAAGATGATTTGGGGTTAGAGTCAATAAAATCAGGTGCAAAGCAATTCCTCAGTATGTTTGGTCCTCGAGAGATGGGCTAGGTAGCTGGGAGGCTATTTTTGCTGACAAATGTGTGCTTTTCAGCAGTGCAAGCCAGAAGATGCTCTCCTTGTGCATGTAGAATAACCTGTGTGTTACATAAAGAATTTGCTTGTATGTTCTTTGTGGAAATCCTTCTCCTAGCCCCCCTAGAAAGAATTCAGGCCCTGCCCATCACGAGCTCTGTCTATTTGAAAGATTGTCAACCTTCTGAGACTCATGTCCCCCAACTGTGAGCAGATCAGAAGTTAAAGAGAGTCCCTCCATCTTTGTGACCTCCCTCCCTGATATCAGGTTACCTTCATCATGTCCTGTGTCCTCTATCAGTCACTTGTATCTGACACTATGGTCTTGTCAGAGACTCACACTCTGGAGATGGACCATCCAGGCTGCAGTCTTGGTTTGCTGTGCAGATTTGGACAGCTCACTCTTACGTGGCTTAGCTGGGTTACTGTTGCTACTTGTCCTTTCTGCTATTTTCTCTGAGAATCCAAGATCAGGTAGCCACACTGGTTCAATTTCCACAGAGCATCTGTCTGCTACTGGAAGAAAATTAGAGGGGCGGGGGAGCAAGCATGAGTAGAGGGGACAGAGCAGGAAGGGGGACCTTGATTTACAGCAACCCTCTTCAGAAGTACTTAATTCAGCCCCCGAGAGAGCTATATACCCTGAAGTCCCTAACACCATGTCACAAACACCTCCCATTAGGCCTCCCTGTTCAGCAGGCAAAAATCTTGATATGGATTTTAGAGGATAAAAACCATGCTAAAACAATAGCAAGGTTCATCTTTGAAAATAGAAGAAAACTTCTAGCATTTGTGAAGTCAGAAGGGCTTTGATTCATGCTCTTATGAGTGCCTTGGAATGGAACAACAATAATAATATATTGGTATCAGTTAAATTGTGTTTAGGGAACTCCATGATATAAGCATGCTTTCCAAACCTTCTTTTACAGCAGAGTATTAACACATTAGGAGGAGCCACTGAAGAAGTCCTAAGAAGTTGGAAAGATGTGTCACACAACTACAAATGTACAACACTTTAAGCTGTTAGATAATATCAGATGATATAGATATACTAATGCTATCAGCACATCAATACAGAAACAAGGATGGTAGAGAAAGGAAAAGATACTAATGCATCAACTTTAGTTACTTGTCATGAGAGTTTTGGACAGCAGAGATTTCCTGATGGCTATTTCCTATGCAGCTTATACTACACACTCAATGGGACAGTACAATCTGAAAGGTCCTACCATATGAAGAAATATCTGAAAGCACCATATTTTAATCTAGAATTTTACACCAATTTTACTTTCTAAACAATAAGTCATTTTCATTCTATCGTATTAAAAAGAAACTCACTGTAACAATTAACTATTATTTTTAACTACTGATCTGAACAAGTAGAAATCTGAGCACAAGTGCATCTGTTCTCTGTTGCTGATGAATGACGTCACCTGATTTAACCTTCCAACTTTAGAATCACCAGGCTGAGCAGGTATTCATAGGCTCTGCTGTACATTGCTGTAAAAAAAAAATTCAGAAAACATGAGCCATGGGTATGTAGACATGAGCTAAGAGAGAAAAAGCTCTCTCACATATTTCCAGTAAAACTGACTATAAAAGGAAAATCCATTTTTATTCTATGGCTCTTCACCTCCTTTATAGTGACTGTGTCGAGGTGATACAAATACAAATGTGAGGAATGGAGCTGAGCCTCATTAAGATTCTTAGAATGCAGTGTGTCCTGGGCAGCACATCCCTCCCGCCTGCTTTCCTGGAGGCGGGACTCGTACCCTCTCCAGTGCAGCACTAGTAGGATGTGTTTCTTCTAGGCTGTCAGTCCTGAAATAGTAAATGAATCACAGTGGGGGTGATATGTGGAAGTAGACAGCCTGAAGACCCTGGATGTAAAGATAGCTCTGTAGGAAAGGGAGGTGGACCAGCAACCTGGACTGTGTTACAGCGTCGTCTTGTGTACAGTGGGCGTGTCTTCCAGCTTTCTTTAAATGTAACTGGAACCATCTCCCCTGCCCCCCCCCGTGTGTGTGTGTGTGTGTGTGTGTGTGTGTGACTAAGAACACAGATGGATGGAGAGGGAATTCATACCTGAGGTGCTACTGGCAATTGATAGCTGTTGTGGGAGAGATAATTTTCTTCAGGGATGTGGGCCCTGAGAAGCTGTCTATGCTCCCGTCGATATTTCTATACTCATGTATATCCAAGGTACAGTATATGAACTCAGTGGGTTTTTTAATGGATTAACTTATTTACTTTACATCCTGATTGAAGCTTCCTTTCCCTCCTCTCCTCCCACTCCCTCTCAACTCCCCTCCCCCCATACACCTGTTCTCCTCACAATAGGGGAGACCACCCATGGATATCAAACAGCCTTGGAATATCAAGTTGCAGTAAGACAAGGTGCATCTTCTTCTCTTGAGGCTAGATGAGTCAGTTCAGCTAGGGGAAAGGGATGCGAAGGCCCGCAATACAGACAACTCCTGTTCCCACTTTAGGATCCCAGATGAAGACCCAGCTGCACACTTGTTTCATATGTGCAGAGGGCCTAGGTCCATCCCATGCATGCTCTCTGGTTGGCAGTTCACTCTCTATGGGCCCCTATGGGCACAGGTTTGTTGATTCTGTAGGTTTGCTTGTGGTGTCCTTGAATCCTCTTGCTCCTTTAAGCCTTCCTCCCCATTCTTGCTCTTCCACAGGATTCCCCAAGCTCCACTTAGTGGTTGGCTGTGGGTCTCTGCATTAGTTTCCATCAGTTCCTGGGTGAAGTTTCTCTGATGACAATAATGTTAGGCTCCTGTCTGCAAGTATAGCAGAATATCATTAATAGTGTTAGGGGCAGATTCCACCTCATGGCCTGGTTCTCAAGCTGGGCCACTCATTAGTTGGCCCTTCCCTCAAATTCTGCTTCATCTTTTACCTGGGCACATCTTGTAGCAGGACCAATTGTGAGTTTAAGGTTTTGTGGCTGGACAGGTAACCCAATCTGTCTATTAGATCTCTTGCCAGCTTATAGGAGATGGCTGGTTCAGGCTTGATACCTCACATTGCTAGGAGTCTTAACTATGGTCACCCTCATAGATTCCTGGGAGTTTCCACTTCCTATGTTTCTAACAAGGTTTCTCAGAGTGCAATCCCCAATCCACTTGTCCCTCCTAGTACTCCCTCACTCCATCTTTCCCCCACCTCATCCTTCTTGCTCCTATCCCCACCACCTTCCTCACTCAGCCTCCTTCTTCTATCTACTCCTGATATCTAATCTATTTCCTGTCTCAGTGAGATTCAAGTGTTCCCCCTTGGGCCTTCCTTGTTACTTAGTTTCTTTGACTCTCTGTTTTGTGGTGTGGTTGTCCTATACTTTATCACTAATATCCACTTGTAAGTGAGTACATACCATGTTTGTCTTTTTGGGTCTGGGTCACCTCCCTCAGGATAATCTTTTCTAGTTCCATCCATTTGCTTGCAAAACTCATGATGTCCTTGTTTTTAATGACTGAGCAATACTCCATTGAGCAAATGTACCACATATTCTTTATCCATTCTTCATTTGAAGGACATCTAGGTTGTTTCTAGTTTCTGGCTATTACAAATAAAGTTGCTGTGAACATACTTGAGTAAGTGTTGTTGTAGTATGGTGGAGCTTCTTTTGGGTATATGCCCAGGAGTGGTATAGTTGGCTCTTGAGTTATATCTATTCCTAATTTTCTGAGAAACTGCCAAATTTATTTCTAAAGTGGTTGTACAAGTTTGCACTCCCACCAGCAATGAAGGAGTGTTCCCCTTGCTCCACATCCTTGCCAGTTTGAGTTTTTGATCTTAGCCATTCTAACAGGTGTAAAATGGAATCTCAGAATTGTTTTTTTAAAGATATATTTATTTTATTTATATGAGTACACTGTAACTGTTGTTAGACACACCAGAAGAGGGCATTGGATCCCATTACAGATGGTTGTGAGCCACTATGCGGTTGCTGGGAATTGAACTCAGGACCTCTGGAAGAACAGTGAGTGCTCTTAACCACTGAGCCATCTCTCCAGCCTGTGAAAGAATAATGTTGAATAATGGAAAAGAATATTTTTCTTATAGCATAACATTATTACTATGAATAATTAATTCTGCTTAAAGTAATGCATGTGTTTAATGTGTTTTCTTGGAATGTACTAATAACAGACTCAGATTTTTTAAAGCTATTCTTAGACAATTTCAAGTGTATGTAGAGTGCATTCTTGTCATACCTAGTACACAACCTTCTCTTTTTCCTTTGAGAATTTTCTATTTAGGTCCCCAGGCCCATTTCTCTTTAACTTTTTTTTCATTTTTTTATATGTTCAGGATAGTAATCCTCTGTCAAGGGTCTATATCTAGCAAAGGCTGTCTCCTGCTCTGTGGGCTCCCCTTCGCCTCATTGATTGCTTCTTTAGTTATGAAGAAGCTTCTTAGTTTTGAAGTTCCACTTGAAAATTGTTGGCTTTAATTCTTGGGCAATTGGTGTCCTGTTAAGAAAGCCCTTTTCTGATAAAATTGAAAAAATATATAGAAAAATATTAAAATTGAAGATTATCATGGAAAATTATACAGATAAAATGGTAGACATAAAAATATTTCTAAGTTGATTGAAAGTGGAATTATAAACATGGAAATCTTTAATTATATTAGAAAATGTTTATAATTCTACTTTCAATCAACTTAGGAATATTTTTATTCCTACCATTTTATCTGCAATTTTCCATGATAATCTTCAATTTTAATGTTTTTCTATATATTTCTTAAATTTTATTAGAAATATTTTCTATGTAAATCTTCAATTCTATCATAAAATGTTTCTACTTCCTTTTTCAATTAATTTAGCAATGTATTTTATGTCTACCATTTTACTCTTTAATTTTTCATGAAAATTGTCAATCTTAATGTGTTTTTCTATATGCTTCTTCAATTTTGTCAGAAACATTTTCCATGTAAATCTTTCATTTTATCATAAAATGTTTTTACTTCCTTTTTCAATAATATATATATATATATTATATATATAAGAAAGCCCTTTTCTACACCGATACCATTGTAGGGCATTGCCTCTGCTTTCTTCTAGTAGTTTCAGGTTTCAGGTTTAGGTCTTTGATCTCTTTTGAGTTAGTTTTGGTGAAAGGTGAAAGATATTGGTCTAATTTTATTCTTTTTCCATGTAGAATGCAGCTTCCCAGCATTGTTTGTGGAAGATGCTTTCTTTTCTCCAGCATTTGTTTTTCATGTCTTTGTAAAATATTGTGTCTAAATTGACATGTGGCGCATGCTTGGGCCTTTGATTTTGTTCTGTTGGGATACATGTCCATTTTTGTGCTATAGTACCTTATTGTTTTTAGTACTATGACTCTGCCACACATCTTAAGATCTGGAATTGCAATTCCTCCAATACTTTTTTTTTTTGCTTAGGATTTTTTTTCTAAATGGAGGTCTTTTGTCATTTCATATGAATTTTAACATAGTTTTTTCTGTTTCTGTAAAGAATGAGATGTGGATTTTGATTAGGATTGCATTGAGTATGGTAATAGGTTTTGGTAAAATGTATGTTAACCCTAATTTCTGCAATACTGGCTTACATAATTTGGCAGTAAACAGCAGCTCTCTAATAGACTTAAAACCCTCTCAACAAAACAGATATCTTGCCTTGGACTGGAACCTCAGTACTAGTGAAGTCATGGTTACTGGCTGAGAACCTACACCCTCCAATTTATTAAATCAGTATACCCCCAAACAAAAATGTATAAACATTTGTCCTTATACCCACAGAAAAGTAGTCTTGACCTCTCATTGAGGAGCCTATTACAGAAAACGACTACCAATCAAGATGCACAGTTGTGGATACATTTACAAAACACAGCTGTACCTAAGGTTCGTGGAACATTACAGAAGAGGGAGCAGAAAGATTGCTGTAAGATTGTGTCTCTTTGTAATGTGAGAGAGGCTACACCCATAAGGTCTCATCAACATGACTGTTCATGAACCTCCCAAAGATGACTACAAACTGCATGGAGAAAAGCCCAGGAGACTTCAACCCTACACAAAGAACCTCAGGGACTCAAGGAAAGTTGGGAGTGGGAGAGCTAGTTTCCCTCATAGCAGAGCACTGCAATTGGATACCTAGTACCAAAGGTCAGACGTGAGTACATACTAACAGACAAGTGGTGCTATGCAGCCTGGGAAGGCCATATTTAAGAACATATATGTATATACAAATACATATATGCATACAATAGCAATGAAAAAAGAGGTCATGGATTCTATAGAGAGCACGGAAGAATATATGGGAGGGAAGGGAGAACTGTTGTAATATTTTGTTCTCAAAAACTAAAAAGAAAAAGCCATTGTACAATAAGAAAAAGTTGAGAGCAACATCAATGCAGAAGCTGAGTAGCAGTGACCTTGTGGACGTTGGAGATGACTCTGAGTATACAAAGCTGACCGACAGGAAGCAAAGCAACATCACCAAGTTCTGCATGGCATGTATCAGTGCAGGAACTGAACAATTATGGGGGTGTTGTGGCGGGGGTGGGGACCAGCGTTTACACTTTAGGAGTATAAGTTTGCAGATCAACAAAGCAAGGAGACCTCAACTGATCCATGTGGCTGTAAAGTTGGTAACATCAGTGAACAGTTCTATTTAATGTGAAATTGGTAAAAAAAAAAATTGAGCATGATACGTCTTATAACAAAAGGAACACGTTGCTTTAAAAAGCTATTAAAATATGTGAGAAAAGCCCAAGAACTAACTGACTAGTGAATGTGACAGTTTAAAGCCACAAAATAAATTAAGTAATAGTAGGTTATAATAAAATATTAAGTAATATTCATAGTGTATACTGACATAAAAACATGACTGAATAAATTGACAAGTCAGATATAAAATCTAAATGTCTCGTATGAAGGAATACCAAATAAATTATGTATAGTTTCTACTCCTAACATGTCTAAGGGCGTATAACTCTCCACTCCCTAAATGTGGACTGTCACTTCAATTCAAACATTACAGTGTGAAGAAAGGGACAGAAGAGCATCATTGTGCTGAGAAAGAAGATGGGAGAAGAGGAGCATTATTGGAGGAGAGAGTATCAGGTGAGTGAGTTGAAGCTGTAAGTTTGAATCCCAGTAACGCCCCCATGCCACAAGGGTTGCTTACCTCTTTCTGGATTCCACAGCACTGTGAGATTCACTAGGGCATCCTCTGAGTGTCTCCATACTCCATGCTATTTCACCTTGTTGTGAGACCCTCTCATGGAGCCCAGGCTAGTCTTAAGATTGCTACCTAGCCTAGGACAAACCTTGGACTCCAGAGCTGGATTACAGGCAGGCATCAGCCCAACCAAGATGACTTTGATCCTAAAACCTGGAGCCTTTGGTACAATCCCCATAGCAGATCAGGGGTGAGTTCCTCCTGGTGAATGAGCACATTGAGTCAGCTATCGCAATTCCCACACGCACTTCAGTCTGTGGGTCAGAACTAGTCATCCTGGCCAAGCTGAAAGGAGATTAAAGATCAAGTAGGCTTTTTCCTTCACAGGGCACACTCACACTCACTTAGCTCTGATCTCATTTTCCCTTTTATTTACATATTACAGACCCAGAGCTGTCTTCAGGCCTCCAAGACACTCCCCACACCCGCTGGGGAACATTTCCCATTTCTCTGCAATATCTTTGAGCTCAGTTAGCTGTAAAATTGAAGATTTATATTCTCTGCTGCTTTCCAGAGCTCCGTATCCAAATTTCTAATTTTCTACCTATTTTACCCGAATTTCCTGTGAGTACTCTGCAGTCGTATATTTCAAACAAAGCCATCTTCTTCAGCAAATCTTTCTTCTTGTCCTTGATGCCCATCTCCTTTAAAGGAAGCACTCTCCAGAGCATCCAGATCGCGGCTGACACCCTCCTCACACTGACTCTGATCTGGTGTGACTGGAAACATCCCAAAGCAGCTGTTGTCTCTGTAGCTCATTCCTTTTTACCCATGTTTTAAAAACAAGTGTCACATACTGGAGAGTATCCCTGGCAAACCTGACCTCCTCCAGGTTATCCTATGCAAATCACCAAATGGATTTTTCATATACATGTGCACACTCACACATACACACACACACACAGAGAGAGAGAGAGAGAGAGAGAGAGAGAGAGAGAGAGAGAGAGATCATTTTAGTCTCTGTACCTCTTCACTGCATGAATCTAATGTTATAGGAAAAAGTAATCACAGACAATAGTAGCCTACTTTGCTTTGTTTTGTTTTACAGGAACGTATTGGATAACAAATTACCTGCCATAGCCACTAATTCTAAAACCTATTATGTCTTAGTACTAGACATGGATCATAAGTGGCAATATGCTTTATGCAGTGTGGTACCTTGCATTTACCAATTAACTCCTTATAGAAACTGATATATATGTTTAAATAATATATACATACATATATATATAAACTATAGTGTATGTGAATATATGTGCATGCATATATATGCATATATATACATCTGTGTGTGTGTGTGTGTGTGTGAGTGTGTGTGTGTGTGTGTTTAGCTGTTTTTCTGCTGCTGTGATAAGACACTAGATCGAGATATCTCATAGAAAGAAGAGTTTATTTCGGTGTATGGTTCCAGAGATTTGAGTTCATCATGGTGGGCAAGCGTGGGAGCAGGAGGCAGAACAGGAAGCTGAGCATTGTAATCAAGTATAAGCACAGAACTGAGAGCGCGAGTTGGAAAAAGGCAAGGCTTTTTATTCTCAAACCCCACCCCAGTGATAAACTTCCTCCAGCAAGGCCATACTTACTAAACCTTCTCAAACAGCTCTATCAACTGGGGACTAAGTATTCATATATCTGAGCCTGTTGGAGACATTCTCATTCATTTAAACCTCTCCCTCCCCTTCCACCCCCCCCTCTCTCTCTCTCTCACACACACACACACACACACACACACACACACACACACACACAGAGAGAGAGAGAGAGAGAGAGAGAGAGAGAATTTTTGTCTATATGCCTCTTCACTGCATGAATCTCCCAATATTTAAATTGCTTCATACTGGTGAGAATTTAGACTGCTACAACTTTGGTGCTGTGAATAAGCACCAAATAAAATAAAATAAAAGTAAATAGTCCTATATATAGATCTTTCTCAACATGGTGGTTGGGGAAAAGTAAAATTATACTCATGTATGTTAATCTATAGAATAAAATTTTTAAAAATGAAACCATTGGATCAAGTGATATTTATTTATTTTTGATAAATACTGCCAAATCACTTTTTGTGAAATTGTTTCAATTTATTCATCCATAAATGTTATATTATGGTGTCTTTCCCCTCATCTTTTCCTGGGACAGTTTTTACAATTTTAACTAAGTTTAACGTTAGCATTCACAGTACCTCGGCATCTCAGCACAGGCGATTCATGTATATGTGGACTGTGCTTTGTCATAATATGTCCTTGTGCTCCCTAGCTCTGCATGCCAGTTACAAGTTTATTTTTTAAGTTTGCTGATTAGACCAATTGGCACATGAACTCACAGAGACTGTGGTAGCACACAAGATTATGCTGGTTGAAACCAGACAAAATCTAGCACTGAGAAGTGTGCACAAAGCCCTACCCTTAAACAAGAAGCTACTTGCAATTGACACGAAAGTGAAAATCAGCTTTCTACAATGGAGTGTCACTGGGTATGTCAACCACACTGCAATGCAGGTCCCATGCCTGGGAATAAATGATCAACACAAAACAGACTTGTGGGTTTTGTTGATGGTGATTTTGTCTTGGTATTTATATCATTGATTTTCTTTCATTCAGTTTATCTGTTTTGATTTTTCATCTTTTGCTTTTTGTTGTTTCTTTTCCTTTTTTTCATCTTTTTTTTCTTTTTCAAGCCAGAGAAAGAACACATAGTTAGGTAAGTAAGCTTTGGAAGAAGTTGGGAAGAAGAAAGTTTATGATCAAAATAGAGTGTATTAATTTTTTTTAAATAAATTTGCCTATAAGATGAGTAAAATATTTGCATTGTATATTGTTATTTTGAGCAGCATTTTTGATATTTCAAGTTTCATACACCTAAAATAACAATTATTCTAGTGTCTGGAACCTGAGGACGACACACAATGTTTTCAGACGAGAGTCGGTGCACACAGGTCAGGTTCTTGAAAGCAGGGAGGAAACATGAGGTCTGCCTCCAAGGCTACCATCAAGGAAGGTCATCTCCAGCTCATCCACATGCAACACGCATGGAAAAGAAGACCTAGGAAGGTCCCAGGCTCACACTGACCTAAGGAAGGGACTTAGCTTTAAGAAAGGCTATAACGCTAAAGTCATGTGACAACGCAGAGAAAGAGTTCTGGGTTCTACAGTTATGGGCGGGTAGCCATCTTGGCTGAATGCTAGGATTCAAGGGCCCACAAAATGGGGGTAAGTGTGGGCTGAAAAGTTAGCCAAGTCTCAGATGAAACTCCAGACAGCAACATGTGAGGGAAGGGTAATCATGAGAGAGAGACTTTCACAGTCTCCCTGACACACTCAATGGCACCTCCGGAGAATTAAGTGATCAGAGTGATCTATTTCCACATCACAGCTGACTCTCCCCTGTGTTAGCAAGAAGTTAAAACAAACCTTGGAGGGATAAAACAATTCCAGCAACAACTGAATTGTCTGCTAACTTGTTTCAAAGTGAAATGGATAACCCAAAAGTTTCAGATCTTCAATAAGGAACTGTGTATAGAGTTCTGTGACCAATAAAAAAGAATTGCCAAATAGGCTGAACACCAGGAAAACATATTGCCTGACTAGGAGAAATAGAGCAGAGACTGAAGGAAAGGCCATCCAAAGACTGTCCCATCTGGGGATCCACCTCCATATACAGTTACCAAACCCAGACACTATTGTGGATGCCAACAAGTGCTTGCTGACAGGAGCCTGATATAGTCATCTCCTGAGAGTCTCTGCCAGTGCCTGACAAATATAGAAGTGGATGCTCACAACCATCCATTGGACTAAGCACAGGGTCCCCAATGGAGGAGCTAGAGAAAGGACCCAAGGAGCTGAAGGGGTTTGCAGACTCATAGAAGGAACAACAATATTAACCAACCAGTACCCCCAGAGCTCCCAGGTACTAAACCACCAACCAAAGAGTACTCATGGAGGGACACATGACTCCAGCGCATATGTAGCAGAGGATGGCCTTATCAGATGTCAATGAGAGGAGAAGCCCTTGGTCCTCTGAACACCAGGAAAACATGTCACCTGACTAGGAGAAGTAGAGCAGAGACTGAAGGAAAGGCTCGTTGCCCCAGTGTAGGGGAATGCCAGGACAGGGACGCTGGAGTGGGTGGGTTAGTAAGCAGGCAGAGGGGGGATGGGATAGGGGGTTTTCAGAGGGGAAACGGGGATGAAAGGAGATAGCATTTGAAATCTAAATAAAGAAAATCTAATAAAAAATAAAATAAAATCAAAAAGAAGTTTGTGCAAATGGAAATGTGGTAGTGCTGGTGCAGACAGCATTGTAAAGCACATCTATGTCCTTACTTGCTTACATCCTAATGAACTCATTATGAGCTGGAAATGCATGAAATGTACTCAACTTTCTGACCAGCTTAGCAACATCCAGCTCTGCAGAGCTCTGGCTATTTTCTCT
The DNA here is from genome assembly GCA_036184795.1 of Tokudaia tokunoshimensis. Classification (NCBI taxonomy): domain Eukaryota; kingdom Metazoa; phylum Chordata; class Mammalia; order Rodentia; family Muridae; genus Tokudaia; species Tokudaia tokunoshimensis. The sequence continues at coordinate 100,693,531 of BTHU01000001.1, forward strand.
TACTGTGGAAGCTGCCTGACAGCTGTGCTTGTATCAGTGGTGAGAATGCTCTCTATGGAATATTACTCATCCAGGAAAGGGTCAAAATCAAAATTAGAAATACAGTTTCTGCTCGATGTGCCTTGCTTTTACTACAATAAAGAAAAACAATGAATTGAATCATTGTAAACCAAAGACCATCTTTACATTAAATATAAGAGCAAACATGGAGATTACTTGGGAAAGGCATGCTGTAGCTTGGGGGTATGATAGTGTATCCATGAGTTTTCGCCTGAAGACGCTGAGAAATGCAGCTGAGTGGCTCGCCAAGGACCAAGTGCAAAGTTGGAAGCTGAGAAGCGAGAGTCAGTGGGTAATTTGGAGAGGTGGGATTTTAGAAATAGGTCAGACATGACAGAGTCTGGCATCAGACTCTAAGTATGGGCTCTGCTGAAATCTTGATTTGAGTGTGGAGCCTCACATGGGAGGCAGGGAAATTTGCCTCAAAGGGGAGAAAGGTATTTTTTTTTTCTGACACTTGTGTATGGATGACCTTTGGCAGACCCCATTCTCCAGTTACAGTTGATCTGAGCAGTTTCTCTGAAAATTATTGGCTGGTTTCTATGTTCTCTTGGTGAGGAGAGAGTCATAGAGGGAGGGAAATGAGACATAATACATGAAAGCTAAGGATATTTGGGGGACTGAGTGGCATGGTACAAGAAGTCAGGGAGAAAAAAAGGAAAGGAAAAACAAACTAAATTTTCAAACAAAAATGAATTGTTTGAAAATTCTATATAATGAAATATATGTATGTTGATAAAACATAATAATAAATAAACTTAATTCATTTTCATGATTTACAATGTATTTTAGTGATAAATTTAGAGAAAATTTATTTACTCCTCTTTTATTTCAAATTCACTAAATAGCATTATGTTATAATTTATCTACCATATTTTTCCATATATAATATAAACTAAAAAATGTTCTGAATCTAAATATCTTTTTAAAGAGAATTAGAGTTCTGTATATATGAAGGAATCTTCGGCTTGAATCCAAGCAAATTAATTGCTAACAACAACAATAATGGCATTAATAACAGAAACAGAAAGAAAAAAAGAGAATCCATAGTTATTAAAATTTTTTCACTAAAAAAATGACCAGTCCAGTCATACATAAAAATGGAAACAAGAGAGTCCTGTATGCAGAAAAACGACCAATTAAAAGTTAACCTGAGTGGGCTCTGATTTTATGTTTAGCAAAGACTTCAAAGTTGGTTTTGGAATGTGGTCAGAATTAAAGAAAATTGTGACAACAGTCAAAGACAAGATAAGAAATTTTAACAGATAAGTGAAAACTATAGAAAAAAACAACATAAATTTGAATAGAAAGAAAGATATAAAGGTTGAAAGTATAATAAGCAAAATGAAAATGTCATTAAGAGGCTCAGAAGAATGTCTAAAGAAGCCAAGGGAAGAATTATTGAAATTGAATACAAATGATAGGCATTAAATTTTGAAGGAAGGGAGAGTGAGGAAAAAGGAAAGAGGGAGGAAAGAGAGTGGTATAGATAGAGATAGATAGAAATAGAGATTGGAGATTGAGGGAGAAGGTGGAGAGATAGAGATGGAAATATAGGGGAGAGAGAATTAACATGACAATGGAGGGGGATGAAGAAGAAAATTAAATGAACAAGGAACTGGGCTGCACAATCTCTAAAGAGTATAAATACCCAGACAACACCACTGTTGCCATCACAGCTACTGCTGAAAGCCAAAGCCAAAGCCAAAGAGGAGACTTAGGCAAGCAAGAGGTAAGTGGAAGATTGTCTCCATGCAAGGAGCAGTATAATCACCAACTTCTCACCTGAAACAATAGAGTCAACCTGAGGACTCCTACAGGGCAGCATTTAAAATTCACAGATTCAAATACACAGAATTGATTGCAACAAGCTAGGAAGAAAGAGACTGTGCAAATGCTCAGAGATAAGGAGTAAGGAGATAAAACAGACTGTAAGAAATCATGTGTATGGGGGTATGTCTGAATGATGAAGCATGAACTCAACAGACCTTAGTAATAATTACAAATACATCTACTCAATGAGCTCGAGAAGCACCCCTGAATGTCTATCTCCATGTGGTCACTAGCAGCACAGCAAAACTGGAGAACAGATCAACAATTAGCTCTGACTGTTGTAGTGACTTCTCCATGGTCCTCTCCATGGTCCTTTTCATGATCTCTCCATGTTCTCTCCATGCTCCTCTCCACAATACTCTCCTAACCCTTTCCATAGTCCTTTCCACATTCCTTTCATGCTTCTCACATGGTCCTCTCCATGACCCTCTCCATAGTTCTTTCCATGGCCCATCACCATGGTCTTCATGCTCTCTCCATGGTCCTCCCCATGATTCTCTCCAAAGTCCCTTTCGTATTCCTCTCCATCATCCTCTTAATGCTCATTCTATGGTCCTTACTGTGATCCTTATCATGCTCTCATCTATGGTTGTCTTCATCGTCCTCACCCTAGTCCTCTCAATGTTCCTCTTCATGCTTTCTCCATGGCCCTCTCAGTATTCCTGATCATTCTTTCTCTGTGGTCCTTTCTATGTTCCTCTCCATAGTCCATAGTTCTCTCCATGTTCTTCTCAGTACTAAGGAGAATATGTAGATGATCAGTATAAGTATAATACACATGAAAAATAATGACAGTTGTACTGAGAATTATGGGGTCCTCCACACACCATACGAGGAAATCCCATTACTTTTTAACTGTGTGAAAAACACACAGAGGGCAAGTTTCAACAACAATGAGAGGTTTTCAATTGTAGAGCATATGTTCTCCAAACAAAATTCAACTACAAATCAATGACAGATTCATCTTCGAAATCTTTACATTTGGGAAGTAAGTCATCTTCTTTTAAAAGGTTATAGGTATGAAAAAAGTACAAAGGATATTGGAAAATATAGGTAGGATAAACATTTTCAGAAATACGAAAGTGTGTAAGATACAGCTGACAAAGGGCACAAAGAGAAACATGTGACATTAAATTCTATGTTGAAAGAAGAAATGTGTCACCTAAGGTATGGTAGAAGAAAAAATTAAACACAAAACTGGTAACAGAAAAAGAGGAATAAAAGTAAAATGAGAAATCAATAGAAAAGAAAGAAAGGAAAAAGTTAGGAAAATGCAGATGGGTAAGTAGTTAGGAGCTGCTTCTCTGAAACAGCTGGTGATAAGCCTCTGGTAGGAAAAAAGAGAGAACTATATTTTAACAGTAATGGGGATGCAAAGAATTATTACTACAGACCATACATACATCCCAGAAAAACAAAGCATATCTATGTGACTTTCAATATGCTTGTTGAGATGGATGGGCCTTATGGGCAGCTGAAGTTGAAAGGGCCAAGCTTTCCAATCTTAAGCATGGACACCAGGCAGCTTCAACTGTGTCCTTTTAGTGGTGGCAGAATACAATGTTACACCAACCTTGAGAAACTGGTAGTTCTTTTATCCTGTCCAAAGTTCACTCAGCATGCAACCTTTTGATTGCACTCCTAAATGTGTATCTAAGAGACATTAAAACATTTCTGTGCAAGAGGTATGCAAACGATTTTGTAGAGCAGGTATAGTCATAAAGCCCCACTGTGGCAACAAGTCATGAATAGAATAGAAAACTGTGATATATATTTGATATAAAGGAAAAAACACACTTCATGTGCACATGGATGAACTGAAAACATGCAAAAACAAACAGCTAAATATCAAAAATTCTATGGTGTCTGGATCTATCTATTCAAAGCTGTAGAAAATATATGTAAGTATTTTTTCAATAATGTATTTATTTATTTAACATCCTGATCAAAGCCCCCTCCCTCCTCTTCTCCACATCTCCTCTTCTCCTCCTCCTTTCCCAGTCCCACTGTTGCAAATTCCTCCATCCATTACCCACTCCCTTTCTCCTCAGTATGTCTTAATAGCAGAAAACAGTTGGTTTCCTGCATAAACCTGAAATTACAGACAACACAAGGAGACATCTTTGTAGCAATTAAAATAGTCAATATGTGATTGGAGTGGTCATATTCTGCCCAAAATCATTAATCTGTACACTAGAAATGTGTATATTTCATTCTTTATGAATCATTTCCCAAGTCTTATTTAAATAATAAACATATTCTTTTCTAAAATTTGAATAAACTTTAGTATGATTTCTGTTTTGAGAGTTGTTTAAATTTCCTCCACGTTGGTGTTTTAGTTAGGGTTTCTATTGATGTGAAAATCCCCATGACTAAAAGCAACTTCACCTTATAGCTTGTAAGTCTGTCATTGAGGTAAGCCAGGGCAGAAACTTATGTCAAGAACCTGCATGCAGGAACTGAAGCAAAAGTCATGGATGGATTCTTCATGGCTTGCTCAGCCTGTTCTCTTATACTATCCAGCACCACCCAGTCAGGGTTGACACTACCTTTAGTGAGATGGACCCTCTCACATCAAACATCAATTAATAAAATATACCACAGGCTTACCCAAATGCCAATCTGGTGAGGACATTTTCTCTATGGAGGTTTCTTCTTTTAAACTACTGTAGCTTGTGAAAACTAGCAACAGAGGTGAAATTTCTGTTCATATCCATTGCCCATTTTTTTCTAATGGGAAAATATATAATATCATTGCATACTGAGTGGGAGCTATTTGAAAATAGTGTGAATTGATTCATTAAAAAAAGTATCTATTTGAACATTACCAAGTACTGGCATGTTCACATGTTTTATCATGTGAATATATATGTATATAAGACATATACATATCCATCCATACACACAGACACACACTGGAAATGTCATTATATGAGACACATTTTTTTTTATGAAATCTAACTACTAATGCCAACTGAAAGCCTCGGGATTTTAATGGATTCATCTTATAACTCTATTTCCCATTACTTCCCCTCTGTTTTCTCACCTATAATTCCTAGCCCTCCTTCCCAGCAGTGCCTAACTCTGCTGCCCCTAACCATGCAGCTTGGATGCTCATCCTCCTTTGCCTGCTGTCACCACTATGGTCCTATCCCTAGTCTTTCCTCTTACACATTCTCCCACTGTAGCACATTCTGCATGGAAGGCATTAAAGTTGGCATATTAAGGGAGAAGAAAAGGCAGTGGCCAATTTCCCAGGCAGTATAAACTATGTCTCCTTCTTGTTCATATGCCAATGATTTTTGGGATGCCTCGGATGCCCTGAATAGTTATGCTCTAAATCCCTGATGTCCATTAAAGTTAATAGGAATGTTGCCCTCAAAATAAAGGACACTCTTTGTTGCTGTCTGCTAATTTACTCACCAGCTCCCAACTGCTAAACACTTGCAGACACACGCACAGGAGTTTCATCTTACTCAAGAATTTGTTACCCTGGTTAGTGAAGGCATCATCATAATGCTTACAGCCTCATTTCTATAACTGGAGGTAGCTGATATTTATCACTACCTCCTTCTGCTATCAATTCTGTACTCACTTTACCTTCTGCAAAAACCCATTAGACTCATTCTTTATTCAACTTTCTCTTGATCAAAAACTTAGTTCAAACTTTGTATTCATACACACATGGGAAACACATATACTGTTCATGTAAATACACAAACATATATATATATATATGTGTGTGTGTGTGTGTGTGTGTGTGTGTATAGTTGCATGTATCTAATACACATTTGGATATGGTTATAAAAGCTCATTGTTGTGTGAATCTGTCTCCTGGGATGCAATGCAACAGAATGAATCTCTGAAGGAAAAAGATCATACCTGCCATCTTTATTCCACACAACCACAGCCAAGGTAGGGGCCTGTTGAGTTAATGAAAGAATGAAGGAAGGAGGTGATATTCAGGGGGAGACATGGACAAACATGGAATAATGGCTACAGTTCTGGAGTTGATACATTTGTAGGGTCAGAGAGAGCTTTGGGTTCACATCTATATGTCCAACAAGGGTTTTTCTGGCATCTTGTTTCTGATTGTTTGCATCATTTCTCTCCCACTAGGGAGAGCTTAGGTTAAGGCTAATTTGAGTCCAGTGAACTGACAAGTGGCCTTCTCTGTTACATCAGACTGAACTCTGGGGCTTAGAAGGACTTGATGGGAACCATTAAGGAGGATCAAGATGATGTCACCTTCTTCAACACTTTGTCCTTTTCCAGAGCGTTGGGGCTGAGGGCAATGGCAGGAAGGAAAAGCTAAAACTTCCTTTCAGATCTAATGATAACACTGACCACCTTGCCCCAGACACACACCCATCCAGGGAATTGAATCAGGAGCTGACATGACCCTTCTTAGAAAGTAGATGCTTACACAGGCATGGGGGAGACTGGCCGTGGCTAAGTAACCATGTGAGCATGGGACGTGTCTTTGACAAAGAAGACAATATTTGCATCTGTATTTGGGGTGGTGATTTTAGCATAAATGTTCAGATACACCAAAATAACCCATGATTGATTCTGGGGAGAAAAGGCAGCAGATGAGCTAAACAGAAATCTACAGTAAGAAAATGAAAAAAGAAACTGCCCTACCCGCCTTTTATTTCACAATAGACTGATACCTGTCATGTTGCAACTCTGTAGAAAATCCAGACAAAGTCTCATGTTAAAGGGAGTTACATGATGGTTACCTAGCTTCATTTTCTTGCTTGCTTCTTTTTACAAATATGTCTACCTTCAGTTGATTTGTAGATCGCAGGTCCACCCATGGACCAGGCTTGGATAGTTATGCATAGCCTATCTGATAAGCAAGTTTCTAGATGTTTTTCAAAAGCTGAGAGCTCATTTTACATTTTCGATCATCTTATGGAATTTTTTTAAGACAGAGTCTCACTATGTATACCAAGAGTCACAGAAATCCTTCTTTCTCAGTCTCTCAAGTTTGGGATCACACCTGGCTTTAATGTGAATATCATCATTTCATTGTGACTAAGATTCAGGTAAATTCAAGAGATTACTTCTCTGAAACACTCTTTTATTCTGGCTGTCATTAAATGATCTATGAGTAACTCACACATATGCACAGGCACGCGTGCGCGCACTCGCACACACACACACACACACACACACACACACACACACACACACACACACACACACACACTTTCTGTCCAAAATAAACAGCCTCAAAGCTAGTGCTGTGAATAGTTAGTCTCGGGTGTCTACTCAATACCCATTCTTCCTTTCTTTTATGCATGCTGGACTGGGGCATGAGCAATGGGCTGGCTATCTGGTTTAATTTCCCACACTCCTTAGCACCTAGGGAATAAACAATGAGTTCCTGTTGGGAAAATGTAGGTGAAAACTTCTGGCTAGATAACTCCCAAAGAAAATGTTATTCCTTCCTATTTTCCTATTTTTGCCCTATGGCTGCATACTACAAATTGTCCTAGAGTTTGGAGATGTATAGTTACACAGAACAATGCTTGTTTCATGTGTGTGAAAGTTCTTCATTCAAATCCCAGCCTAAATAAATCAATAAATGATAAAATCAACTAAAACTGTCTTGAAATTCTGAGAATGAAAGCCATAACCCCAGAAGTTCTGAACATAACCATATATAGAAGTCTGGGTACCTTGATGCTTTTCTTTCTTAGCATCCCCTAACTCCCGACTTCCAGGCTTACCTCAAGCCTCCTAGCTGGTACACTCTCCTTAGCTGAGACATGGATTCCTGATATGATCCTTGTTTCTCAGTTCAGCTCTATCTCCCATCCATTCTTCCCACCTGATGCAGGGCCCACCTTTGTTCTTGCCACTTTAATCTCCCCGCCACGTTGTCACAGTTCACCCTTGATTTAATTTAGACTCTATTCCTATGTCACCTTTTCTTAATGCCATACTTGGATCACTATTTCATTACACTCAACTTACACCACTGCATTAGTCATGATTTCATTGTTGTGAAGAGACGCTATAACCATGGCAACTCTTATAAAAGCAAACATTTAACTGAGGCTGGCTTACAGATTGAGAAGTTCAGTCCTTTATGATCATGGTAGGAAGCAAGGCAGTGTGCAGGCAGACTTGGTGCTGGAGAAGGAGCTGAGAGTTCTACATCTTGATCTGAAGGCAACCAAGAAGAGATTGTCTTCCACGGTCAGATAGGAGGAGGACCTCTTCTGCACTGGATGGAGTCTGGGCACTGGGAGACCTCAAAGCCTGCCTACACAGAGACATACTTCCTCCAACAGAGTCAAACATATTCCTACAAGGCTATACCTCCTAATAGTGCCAATTCCCATGGGCCAAGCATATTCAAAAACACCACACCTAGTAAGAGTACCCACTGCACTAATAGCTCTAGAAATTAGAACACTGTGTATCATATAATATTTTCCCTCTCCTTAGAAGCTGGGTTGCTGTTTTGGGCAGATCTTGCTATACACTATACAAAAGCTAACCTGAACTCACCTGTTCCTCCTGTGAGTAAATAGCCAACCCAAGTCCATTAGCACTCTAAATGAGTATTTGGCAGAAATTCTTAAGGGTAAAAAGGAAGATTTGACTCAAGTCCTGACTTTTGCACTTGTTAGTGCTACAACCGCTGCTTCATTTTCTTACTTGCAAAACAGGTTAATATTATACCATGGTTTAAAATTACCAGGTGAGAACCTGTCAGAGAATAAGCCAGAATCTATTTATTATTACCGTGATCAGTGTCATTATTATTATTGTAACAATTATCCTCATTCCTGCACCTTTCTTTTTCTCAACTATCACTGTGAGATAATAATATGCTTTTCCTCAAAAAGTTGTGACAATTGAAAGAACCTATATCACGGTTATTGCTATATTTTAAAATTGGTTGCCACTTTGCCGTATTAATTTCTTATATGCAAATTAGCTAGAAAATATCCTCTTCAGCATAGAAACTTTCTCTTCTATTGGAGTATGAATTTTCAGATTCATAGAGACTATGAGGCGGAGTAGTGACTGTCATTATTTCAGAGAGTTACAGAGTTTGACAATGACCACATGGATCAAGTGGCATGCACATGTCCTGTGCCATCATGCAATTGGTCCTTACAATAATCATAGATATCTAAACCCTCATCTTTGGAGAAAAATGAGGCAGAAAGAGTGTAAAAGGCTTGCAAGATGTAAGTTACTAAGAGGTAGGTACAAGCTTTGGACTGAAGTGATGTGGCATCTACTTCCTGCCCTCTAAGCAACTACAGTTTTCTTACTCACGTGCCTTGTTGGGAGCTCAGTGCTGTCAGGGATGCATCAGCTTCCTGGATGGTCAAGAAGGCTCCCTCTCTTGCTCCGGGCTGCCTGAACTCTACCTCTGGGCTGTCACTAATTCTGATCTCTGTAGGTTTTAGTTTCCTCATCTGGAAAATATGACTAATGATAATATTGACCTCCTGTGGCTATTGGAAGAACAGAATTGCCAAAAATGTTTGAATTACTTAGAAAAGCACCTGACAAAATTCAGCATTATTTTGGGCAATAATTATACTTACTATCATAGAAGTTCAAAAAGTATTTGCAAGTAAATGCAGACCTATCCAGTGCCCCCTACGTAGTCTGAACTTAGCACCAATAAATAAATCTCTAGCCCAAAGCTCAGAGGACAGCAGGGGACCCAGTAATTATTTATTGATTGAACAACTTGACTGTCAAAAGTCAAGGGGCGGGGCTGGTACAGAGACCCAGCATGATTTTGCCTTGTGCTCTGAACATTGATCTGACACCACAGGGTGATGAGTCCCCAGCCAGGAAGAATCCAATTTCAGAATTGTAAATGGCACACACATCCCCTAATCCACTTCCCCTTTGCCCTACAGCTCCAGAAAACCACTCTCCTAGCCCACTCCTGCAGCACAACCAGCTCAGAGTCCAGACACAAAGGACACTCCACACCTACTTATCTCTTGGATCTCAAAGCTACAATTGGACCCTTGGAATGAAAAGGGTTATGGGTTTAATTAAAAGGTGACAATCCTGGGAAAGTCAGCAGACCTATGTCTTTGGGTCTGCTCAGGTGGCATAGTTCCTGTTGTGCCTGGAGCAAGTGAGGCAACAAGTCACCTGTACCATCCTCCTGCCTCCAGCATGCTCAAGAGAAGAGCATCATAGATATTTTTCTAACCTGGCAAAAATTGAGCCCATCACAGTTGTTTCTATATGTCATTAAAAGAGAGTCCAGGCCTCTTTCTTTTTAAAGGCATAGTTCTGCAATTTGGTGATGCTCTTAATTTAGGTTGGAGGTCCTAGTGGGACTTGAGACAAGAAAGAGAAACTAATGTATTAGCTGTACCATTCCTCACCACTAAAGTCTTTCTGCTGCTGCCAACCCCATGTGATCCTTCAGGAATGCAGTTCAGTCCCCTCTAAATCTTACAGTCATGCTAAGATTTTTGTGTTTCAGGGCTCAAATATTGAGCCAGGACCTTATGATCAAATGATGAACAAGGGCTGGAAAAATGGCTTGGTTAGTAAAGATGTTTGGCATGTAAACTTTATGGTCTGCGATTGATCTACTGTGGAAGGAGAGAAACGATTCCTTCAAGTTGTTCTCTAACCTACAAACACACCTGTGCTCATGCATACATGTCATATGTATACACTATGACAGTAGTTTTAAAGGACATGGAGAAGGGACTCCTCAGTATACTCTTTCACGTTAATACTCTAAACACAGCATTTCCACCTGTGTCCTATCACCACCATAGATCCTTAGAAACATCCCTGAGGGAAGCTAAAGTACAGCTACTGTTAGTTCATTCCAAATGATTCTGACAGCCAACTTAGGGCACCTGGAATTTTGTCAAGATTTTGCTCCAAAGATTAAGACAGAATTCCTGTCCACTAGACTTAAAGTAGTAAGAGTTCTGCAGTGCAACTCAGAAAAGCTGCAACTACTGCTTAAAGTTTTCTTAAGGAGCCATTCAGACCCTTGCTAGCACCTAGAGCCCACAGCACCCACTCCAAAGGTGAGGTGAGAGAACAGCTTTTCCACAAGGTCTACACTTAGAAAGTTGGAGCTGCCTTCCAAGAGAGATAACTGCTTCCCTTAAGTGAAAGGCTGTACTAGCTTTCCAGTCTCCATGACCATGTGAGATCATTAATTTCAAAAGAGCTCGAGTGGGTTGTATCCTGGACAGAAGCTGCTGACCACTGTGGTTGAATTAGGGGAAAGCTGGAAGAAGTTGAGAAGGAGGGCGACCCTATAGGAAAACCAGCAGTCTTCTAACCTGGACCCCTGGGACCTCTCAAACACTGAGTCACAAACCAGGCAGTACACACCAGCTGATATTAGGCCCCCAACACATATACAGCAGAGGACTACCATGTCTGGACTCAGTCAGAAAAGATGCACCTAACCCTCAAGAGACTGGAATCTGATTCTCCTGAAAGTGTCATGAACAATTAATGATAATTGCAGGTACCATTCAGGCTATCACAGGCATCTCTGATCAATTTTCTACATAGCCTCTGCAGACACCAAAATCTCGTATGGCAGCAAGCAAGCAAATATGGCTCTATATAGCCTTTAAATCTTTGAGTACAAGGGTGCTAGTCAGTAGAGCTGGGCACTCACAAAGCTTTTTGATCACGGGATCATTTTAGAAGGGTGTATTAGTTTCTTTTCTATTGCTATGATAAAACATCATAACCAAAGCAACTTTTAGAAAGAAGGGATTATTAGGCCATATGGTTTCAGAGGGATAGGAGTCTGTCACCTTCACATTGTGGAGCTGGCAGCAGGCAGGTAGGCAGGGTTCTTGAGTAACAGCTTTGAGAGTTGCATCCTGATCTACAAATAGAAAGTGAAGAGCACACTGGGAACCAGGAGGCTTTGAAGTATCAAAGCACAGGCCCATGACATTCCTCCTTAAAAAATTAAGCACCTTAATTCTTCCTGTGCTAAATAGGTTTATGTCAACTTGACACAAGCTAGAGTCTGATAGGAAGGAATCTCAAGAAAATGCTTTTATAAGACCGGCCGGAAGCAAGCCTGCGGGGCATTTTCTTAATTAGTGATTGGTGGGGGAGAGTTCAGCCCATTGAGGCGGTGCCATTCCTAGTCTGGTGGTGCTGGGTTCTATAAGAAAGCAGGCTGAGCAAGCTATGGGGAACAAGCCAATAAGCAGCATCTCTCCATAACCTCCGCATAAGATCCTGATTCCAGGTTCCTGTCTTGTTTGAGTTTCTTTTCATGACTTCTTTCTATAATGAACAGTGCTGTGGAAGTGAGTGCCAAGTTTTTCATTCCCAAGTCACTTTAATCATGATGGGTTTTGTGTTTGTTCATTTGTTTTTTGCTGCAATAGAAACTCAAACTAAGAAACTTCCCAAACAATAGGAGATCTAGCATCTAAATGTATGAGCCTACAGGGGCCATTCTCATTGAAACCACCATATTCCACTCCCTGGACCTCATAGGCTCATGGCCAAACCATGATACAAAACAGATTTAGTCAAATTCCCCATGGTTTTTCAGTTTCAACACTGTTTAAAGTCCAAAGTCTCTTCTGACATTCAAGACAATCTCTTAACTGTAACCTCTACAATCAAAATGCCAGTAATACACTTCAGACATTGGATGGATAAGAATATACATTACTATTCCAAAAGGGAGGAATCAGGCATCTTGAGGAAATGCTGGAACAAAGCAATACTGCAACTCAGTGGGACAAACTCCAAATCCTGCAACTCTGTGTCTGATGTCAAAGGGCTTTGATGCCCTTCAAAGATTTCTGCCTAAAACATACCACTCTCTTGGGATGACTGTACCCCTTTGCTCTCTTTGGCATCTCTCCTTGGCAGATATCCACAGCTCTGGCATCTTGGGGTCTCCAACAAAATCAAGGCTTCACCTTCACAGCTTCACTCAATGGTCTCTCAGGGTCTCCTTGCATGGACTCCCCCTGCTATACTCAATGGTCTCTTGGGATGGAAAGGTCCTTGCATGGGCACCTTGACACATGGCTGACTTCAGCAGTTTTCCATAACCACAGATGAAGATTCCATAACCTCTTTACTAATGTGTCCCTCATGACTCTAAGGCCAGAACTAAATAGAAAACGTTGCTAAACTTGGCAACCAACTTGGGGTGAATCCTGGCCCCCAATCACATTTGTAGCATTTTTCCTTTGTTGCTACTTTTAAGAGCAGAAAGCTCCTTAGGTCTTTTTCTATCACAGGTTAAAAGCTTAACCCTGTGGGGTCTAGTCCTGAAGACACTCCTCTCTTTATTCTAATGAGCATCAGGCCTCCCCCTAATCCTCTTATCTCTTTCAACACATGCTCTGACTCTGACATTACATTTCCTGGCCCTTTTTTTCTCTTCAAACTGTAAATTTTTCATTTCTTTTTGCTCTGCTTGCTCATTTTTACTATAGATCTATATGACTGTTTACTAATAACTGTGTAATAGTATTAGGCTATCTTGAAAAGTCCTCTGCCAAAACTTAGTCAATTACTTTTCAAAATATCATAAGAATGGTCTTTAGTCTATTAGTAATATTGCTCCTCTCTGAAACCTCTTGAGCTGGACCTCCATGATCTGAATAACTCTCAGCATTACTGCCTCCCAAGCTTCTACTAGACTGACCCATTAAACTCAGATAACAGTCTACACCTATCTTTCTAGTCCAAAGACCCAAAGTCTTCCATGTGTCTCAAAAAAACAAAAATAAAACAATGCAAAACAGCAACAACAACATCAACAACAACAGTAGCAGCAGCAACAAACCAGAATGGTCAGGCTTGTCACAGCAATAGCCTATATCCTGGTACCAACTTCTTTATTGGTTTCTTTTCTATTATTATAACAAAACATCATTACCAAGACAACTTTAGAAGGAAGGGTTTAATTGAGGGATAGGTATCCATCACCATCATGGTGGGGAACATTGCAGCAGGAAGACAGTGCTGCTCTGCAGAGGTGGCTAAAAGCTCACATCTCAAGCCACAAGCGGGAGGCAGAGTGCATCTAAAATAGAGAGGAGCTTTTAAAGCCTCAAAGCCCAAGACATAATTCCTCTAACAATGCCATACCTCCTCATCCTTCCAAAATAGTTCCACTAACTGGAGACCAACTAGTCATTCTCCTTTAAATAACCTCAGCAGTAACTAACAGTTGGAGTGAGTCCCCAAATTCAGATATTATCAGCATGATAATACAACACTAAGGGGTGGGTCTATAAGAGGTGACAAGGCTATGGGACTCTTACCTCATGAATGACATGTGGGCCATATAAAAGAACCTCCACACAACATCCAACTGTGATTTCTGTCTTCCACCATGTGAGTTCACAGAATCTTTTGTTTCTGCTGATGGAGAAAAAAAAATTAAAAACCAACAAAAAGCAAAAAGATGCCAAGATATAAGTAGAGACTAGGGAGACTCCCAGCCTGAAGTACATTTCTGGTCTTTATTAATGTCAACACAAAACAGAATGGATCAGAGAAGGTGTGCATGGAAGATCTCACTGCAGGTGGATGGACACAGGCAAAAGGAAACAAAGGAGAAAAAGGTGGGTTAAAATCCCAGCAACACATTCTTCCAGCTATGTGAACTCAAGAGGCCTTTGCTGGCCTCAGTGTCCCTTTCTGCAGAAGCCAAGGTTTGACCACAGTTGTTTTCTACACATAGCTCAAGAGTTTACTATTCTGCTTTAGGGACTTAGCTGACAGACACCTCAGACTGGCAGAACAACAGATGAAGGTTATGTAGGTACTAGAGGACTATACTGAAACATTTTGAGGAAAAGAAAACCTGTTATAATGTGGTAAAGAATTAAGCTGAGATAATAGTACTATGGACAGATTGCTAAGTATCTTTTATACTTATGTTAAAAAGGCATTTCTTGTTATGCTACAGACAGGAAGCAAACCCCTCATCTAAAATCCAAAAGCAAGATCTGAACAAGGAATAATTCAGGGAAGATGGAGGTTTGAGTGGTACTCAAATCCAATCTGAAATGTGAATGGGACACAGGAACGAGTATTTCAGGTTCATCTTTTTTTTTTTTTGATAGAATTCATCATGGAGGTGGTAGTGGCCCCACTGACACCAGCTTGTGGTAGACTTCCATTGATATTGTTGTGTGACCTTGAACATGTCACACACTTTCTCTAAGGCTCAGATGGCTTATTAACAATGGCTATGTTGGATTAAGTCAGTAATATATTTTTTCTTCCACATAATGAAAAATATATCATAGTGTTATCCTATTCCAAGGGTGTCTTGACTCTGAGCTGATGTCTTTCCCACTGGAGGATTTTCCAAGGTTATAGAGCTATTCCTGTTAGAACAGCCCTACTTGCTGAAAAGGAGCTCCTATAGAGGGACAGTGGAACAGAGAGATGGGCAAGGTCTGCCTTCCGAGCTACACTCATTTACTCTCTGTTCTCACAGAGGAAATCAAATCAAAATAAATAAGCATGAGATGTATGGTACGGTGACTCTTCTGTAAACCTGTTATTATTTATAAAGAATAAGTACACCCAAATCTAGGACACTTCTAATATCCATGGTTAAACATTGTCTGAGCAAGAGGATATCTTGGAGACTACCTAGTAACCTTGAGGTGTAGACTGACCAGGTACTCAATGGGTCATAGTGACCCAGGCAGCAGGTGGGTCTTTGTGACTTTGATCAAGCTCTTTTGCACCTTCTCCATCAGTCAGTTTTCTTATCTGTGAAGTGGGGCAGTAATCAAGGCTGCTGTGATGATGAAAAGAGATCACTAGTAAATCACTACTAAGGACCTGCTGCAGCAAAAATGTTCCTTGCTGTTCGTTACAGTCATTTAGACCCTATACTTCACCTGTCATTCAAGTGATAAGGATTTACCTAGTGCCTGTAATATGGGCCCAACACTGTTTCATGTTCTGAGAATACAGCAAGAAACAAAATACAATTTATGTCCCCCTGAGGCTGACATTATGGTGTGGGAAGAGTGGGGGAGAGAGAGAGAGAGAGAGAGAGAGAGAGAGAGAGAGAGAGAGAGAGAGAGAGAGAGAAATAAGATGCGCAATAAATAAACCAGATAAGTTGTGATAGAAGGAAATGTGCTGGGGTGAAACAGATCCAGCATGTGGCTGATGTTACTAGTGTGATTCAAAGGATTCTGTACCCATTCTGCCCATCCTGACCCACCCAGCCAGCCATTCTCCTCTTCCCATCTCTCCCTCATGAGCCTTTCTTTCCAGATGCATCCTGGAGATTCTGGCTGGGGTGATTTACTTTGGAGATGCTAGCACTAAATTTCAAGCCCATGCATTCTTATAAGAACTGGAATTCACAGTTTTAAACCCATTTTCCATGATGGGCTCCCACCACCTAGGACAGCATTTGGCATTGAGTCAATAAATAGGCCAAGAGTGATAGTGAATAAACTCCTACTTTGTCAAGACAGATGGGCTGCAGTGGATGTTCAGCCTCCCGCAGTATACTTAAGAATTTTCAGACGTGGGTCTTCTGCTAAACCACGTTTGTTTTTTATAAAGCTTATTCCAACTAGTACAGGGGAAGAGATCTAAGAAGCTGGGGCAGATTCAGTGCTGCCTTTGATCTCCACCATATAATTCTGAGAGTCTCATAAACATTCTGGCCTTTTGTCTTCTCAATGACATGGGAAAGCTATAGCCATGTCTTAGAGGACTTGCCAGATGTTAGATGTAAAAGAATGCATGTAAATTCTGATAAAACACACCCTACAGTTTTTAGCATGATAAGCAGTTAGCAGACAAGAGTAAAACTTGGGATACTTAAGCAAATGTTTAATAAGAGACACCCAGGTGGTCTCCTTCAGCCCCTAAGAGAAATTTTAACTTTATCACTCAGCCAAACATGGCAGGGGCTTCTTGGGTATGAAAGGAACACCCTACCCAGATAATACGACTGAGGTTTCCCAAAAATGTAAGCGCTAGAATTTAAGGCATTTAGGAGCTCAGAATAAACAGACTAATTGTAGGAATGAAATATCCATTAGTCTAAATGAATATTTCTATAAAGCTGCATGTTAGACATTGATAAAAAGAAATGATTAAATGCAGAATTAACCAAGATTAATTATTTTAATCAAGAGATTAATCACGATTATATCTTTACATTAGTGTGCTCTGCTACTGTTTGCTCAGCAATCTGGGGGAAAATCTGTTCATTTATCACCTTCATGCTTGAAAATCAGCCCGTAATTTACAGTCTCCATCCACCACTGGCCTCTGCAAACAGAGGCTCCTGAGCAGATAAACAGCATTTCAGAAGAGAGGGAAAGTGCCCATCCAATGACTTAGAGCTTCATGCCAGGGACCCAGATTCAAAGCATGGAACAAAACAAAACAAAACAAAACAACTTTTGAAAATGTTGGGAAACTTCAGCTTTTATTTGGTTTTAGATCTTTTAGCTAAGTTGATGAGCTGGGGGTGGTGGTGAGAGGATTGGGGGACAGTGGTTGTGATGTAAGTACATGTGCCTGTTGTAAATATAGTTGTAGAAACCAGGAAGGGCCTTAGGTGTTTTATCTCAGACATGCACCATTGTTGGGATACAGAATCTCTCACTAGCCTGAAACTCAAATCAGTCCATCTTACTTGGTGATTCCTATTCCTGGCTCCTCAATACTGTGATTGCACAGACAGGCCACTGGGCCTCCCTTTTACAGGGGAGCCGGGGATCGAAATCAGTTCCTTCTATTGGTACCTCCAGACCAATCAAGAGGTTTTCATTAGAAATTAGAGATTTTGTTAAATGTGACTTATACATTTGTGAAATTGTCATAGTTTCCCTTTTAGTTAGTTAATATCAGGAACTGCAGTTGAGGAGTCCAACCTAGAACTTGGAAAATTCAATAAAACTCAAAATCCTGGCCTCAGTGTCAGATTACACCACAATCAGCACATGCCTTCCTCATTACATACAATGGATTTGGATCTGACTTGTTAACGTTTTAGTCAAAGTGTTTATGACTTTCTTTATGAGGTATTACGCCTTGAAGGTGAATGCTTCCCCCAGGGAAGTTTGTGTTAGATGCTTGGTCACCATATGATGACTCTATTTTGGAACTTGGTAGAAGCTTTAAGGGGTAGACTTTTACTGGAGGAAGGAGGTCACTGTAAATGTGATTCTGAAGATTAAATTTAGTTTTTAGTCTGATTACTTTCTTTTGCTTCCTAAATGACATGATATGAGCTACCATGCTCTGCCACACCCTCTCCAGGTTAATAAATAGATCTCCTACCACACCCTTTCCGCTGTATAATGAATAAAATCATGAAGATGTGTTTCTGTAGGTATTATACACAGTAGTGTAACAGTAACTAACACAAAAACCTAAACCCTGAATGAAGTCATTGCTGTGACTGGCTAGACTTGACCCTAGGCTTCTGAAGTCTTTGGAACTACTTTGTCTAAGGACTTTAATTTGTAAACCTTCAGCGAAGCAAGCTGGACAAGGTCTAACATACTGTTGTGGTCCATTTATTGGGAGGTTCTGATGGGATCTCAGAAGACATTGGCATCCTAATGACAACAGTAATAACACAAAATGTAAAATATTTCCTAAATTCTGATTTAGTGTTATCTCAAACATTTATGAAGTTTGAATCTTTATTTTTATTCACTTCAAAATATTCTATAACTTACCAGTTGACTTCTTCCTTGATACATGGGCTGTTTAAAAGCTCTGATTGACTTTCACCTACTGTAGAAGTGAGAGTTTTAAGCACTACATTTCTAGAGCAGATCCCACTATGGGTAGGGAACTTATTTAGTTGTTCATTTGTTTGTTCATTTTCTCATTTGCATATTAATTACTTTAATTGATGAGATATCCCATTTGCTAAAACTAAGTTTAGGCGTGTTCTTTTTAACCATTGCATAGCAAATCACAAAACTGGACATGTGGATAGGGCACCGTGTACAGACACTGTACAGCATTCTCATCTGGATAGCATCACCTGCCATGCCAGCACCCTGGTTTGCTTTCTATTCTCTGATAAGCACATGATCAAATGCAACTTGAGAGAGGAAAGGGTTTACTTTACCTTACAGTGCTTAGTTCTTCATGGAGGGAAGTCAGGGCAGGAGCTAAAGGCAGGGAGTGAAGCAGAAACCACAGAGGAACACTCCTCACTGGCTTACTCCCTGGGCTTTCTTAGTGTGCTTTTTTATACAATCCAGTATCACCTACCAGGGTGGCACTGCCCACAGTATACTGTGCCCCCCCACGTCAATCATTAATCAAGAAAATGCCCCATAGGCTTGTCCACAGATCAATCTGAAGGGAACATTTTTTTCTCAATTGAGACTCCTCCTTCCAGATGACCCTAGCTCCTGTTGAGTTAAAAGCAACAACCAAAAGCAAACAAACCAGGGCACCAAATAGTTATCATTCTTTTATTTTCCTATGTAGCTATTCTATTTACATTTCATACATGTGTAAAATATATCCTGATCATATTCATGCCCTTAATTTTCCGTTTTATAATGAATTGGGCCCTGTTAGTGCTGTTCATATGCATGGAAATGTGAGGCCCCAGTGAGTGACCTCATACTCCTGTGACTATGGGCGGCACTAACAAGACTCCATGCTTCACAAACTCACTCTCTGGGTCATGGATAACCTATGAATGGATGACTGCACACCCATTTATCGCTCTTGATGAAGAAATCTTTCAACATCCCTTCTTCTAGCTTTTGGAGAGTCTAGTACATTGTGGATATTTATGTTTGAATCCTTTTAAATTTTGAAAGATTTATTTATTTTTAGACAGAGTCCTATAATATATCCCAAGTTGGGTTGACCCCAAGATCCTACTGTATCTGATTCCAACTGCTAGAATCAGTTTCCTCACCTGGCTAAGAGAGTTTTGTTACCCTCAAAATGATCTATCATGGTAAATGCTGTATGTTCCCTTGAAAAAAACTGTACATTGTTCTATTGTTTGGTAGAGTGTATTATAAATGTGAATTAGGTCGAGTTTGATGGTAGTGTTCACAAACCCATAGTGTGACTAATTCCTTCATGTGTTCTGTCAATCATCAAGAGAAAAGTATTGAAATCTCAGGTTATAATCTCAGTTCATCCAATTGTGATTGCCGTTCTTCTTCCTTCTGCTTTAAGTCTGCTTGGTCATGTCCTTTTAAAGAATTGATTCTCTGGTGATTAGGAAATGGACTTCCTGGTCATTGACAATATTTTCACATTAATATAACCATTCCAGCTCTCTTTGATAATAAGACTTTACATGGTGTTTTCCTTTTTAATTGTTTCAGCCTCTACATTGGAAGTCCATTTCTCATAGGCAGAATGTGTTTGAGCCCTGATCACCGAATCTAATCTGACAACATTTGCATTTTTCTGTCAGTATTTACACCATGAACTCTTACTATTATCATCATCACCATGTGTCTCTTAGGACAAATTGCTGCTTTTCCCATCTACTTTCACACTACAATCAACCTAGATCGCTTGACACCATATGTATGGGAATTTTCTCCCCAATGAGGGGACTGATCACTTGTTTGATGGACATCAGGTGAAGATCCATTGATGTGATCACATCAGATACTATCCACCTGGAAATAGCATCAGAAATTAGTTCCCAAACTGCCCCCACTTTCAATTCAGACATCTGTGGCAAACCCCATGTTCTTTATCCTGTATTTCTGACTAGATAAACTAGAATCTCAACAGCCCACTCTTTGGCTTTGATTAATTTGTTTGAACATCTCAAAGAATTCAAAGGAATATTTATTTCAGTTTACTGATGTACATAATAGACACTACAAAGAATATGTCAAAAACTTCATGAAAAGATAAGATTTATGTGTGTATGAGTGCAAGTACATACTTGCATGTGTGTGTGTGAGTATGCATGTGTACGCATGTGTGTGGTGTATATATGTGTGTTCATTATGTGTGTGCCTTCATGTGTGTATGTGTGGTGTGTGATATGTGCCTGAGTGCTTGCTTGTTATGGCGTGTGTGTGTGTGTGTGTGTGTGTGTGTGTGTGTGAGTGATGTGTATGTGTGTAGGTATATGGTGTGTGTGCATGTTTATGGCATTGTGCATATGTGGAGTGTGTGTGTGTGTGTGTTATGTACATCCATGTACTCAGAGGCCAGAGGCCAGAGGACATAGGGTGATTTTTATCACTTCATTATTCTATTGTATTATGGTGAGATGAGGTCTAGGCTGGCAGCCAACAAGTCCTAGAAATTCCCCTGACTCTGTCCCCAGTACAGACACATGCACAAACATACCTCTTTGTTACATAGGTGCTATGGATTTGAAATCAGGTCTTTATCCTGTGTGTGCTCTCTATCTCGCCAGCCCCACTGTGACTTTGGTGTTTTCTTGCTGGCTTTAGTATCCTCAAAGGGAGAGGCAGAGTTTGCTTACACCTGTTATCCTCTTTCTCCATACCTTATTTTGAAGGCCCCAGTGATAAGTTACACATTTCCTTCTTTGCCCATTCTATGAGATACATGAAAAAAAGGAATGGCTCCTTGTCCTGCAGAAGTTCTGAGCAACACGTGTTCCTGAATCCTGAAGGAGTCTCCTTGTCTCGGTGGGGATGAGTGCTACTACATGGTGTCCTCTCTTCATGTTTATATTAGCATTTCTCAAAGGTAACTTTGACCCATTCTTTTCTCTCCATTAAACAATTATTTCCTAAGTACAATATTCAATCACACCAAAGTGAGCAGAAAAGCAAAACAAGCATTTCTGGAGACTAGGTTCTTCTGAGCATTCAATCCGCAAAAATAATCTGTTTATAAATGTAATAGTTCATGTTTACTTAGATTGTACTATGTACAACTCCATTTGTTTGGTGGATAACATGGATGATTTCATACTCCCCAATTTTACTTCTACTGTGTATATGCTACATAGAACAGGCTGCTCACAGAGATGGACTTACAATCTGGCTTTTGACCCAGATGACCCAGCCATGGCTTAAGGTTCTGATAAATTAATTGGCTGCTGTGAAGTTTCTTTGTGTTGTCCTTCTCCCATCCTCTTCTCCTGTTCTCTCCTCTTTTCTCTTGGATAGATGTTGTAAAGCTCGTTCTCCACAGCCAGGGCTTAGACTTCAGAGTTTTTCCTAACCCACAGATGTAACAACCATGTTTTAAGCAGTTGTGAGAAGCCTGGAACACTGCCTATTCTCGTATGTAATAGTCTTAGTGGGAGAGTATGGAGGTGTATTGACTCACAAGAGTTTGCAATTAATATTTTTTTTTTTTTAGATCCATCATCACGGCATGGGTGTGCTTGTCAAGATAGACAACATCGACACCTGCTGGTATGGAATGAAATCGCATCTCACCTCTGCTAGCCATCACAATGGCCTTGGCCAGAACTTTCCACTTCCATCCTTAATGCACGGTCTAAGAGGGACAAAAGCTAGACACACTGTCTCAGACCTCTCAACTCAACTTTTCCTTGTTGTAAGCAGCTCCTAACTCTGAAATAATTATTTATTTTATGTGTAGAAGTATTTGCCTGCATAGAAGTGAGCATGTGCATGTCTGGTGCCCAGAGGCCAGGAGAGGGTGGTATATCCTCCAGAACTGGCATTAGATGTGATTGTAGGCCTCCATGTATGTGCTGGGAACCATACTCAGGTCCTCTGCATGAGTAACAAGTGCTCTTAACCACCAAGCATCTCTTGAGATCCCAGTTCCCCACTTTAGCAATGACCTCATTTCGTTTATATTTGCCCTTTCCCTAGTCTGACCCTATCAGCACCTCTCTGGGTACTTTCAAAACACTCTTGTTGTCTCATCACAAGCCAGTTGCCTGGGTTTCTTGGGTTCTACATGGATAGAAATTGTGGGTAGTTTAGGGGAAACCATTCAAAAGGCTGTCTCTGGTGCCTTCCTTTCCCTCAGAGCTATAGAACCTGTAGACAAAAGTAAGCAGCAACAGGCAGCACTCTCTATTGCCAAAGCACCCAAACAGTCCTTGGGAAGAAAGCTCTTAGGTATATACAAGTTACAGTCCCCATGCAGACCATGGGTACCAGAACCTTAGTCTTTGGCAATGGCTAATACTATAGCTCTCAGCCTGGGACTAAAACTCTTGGCCTCAACACCATACAGCTCTCTGACACTCTTCCAGTGACCAGGGCCTACAGGTTTATTCTCTGGGTCCTTATAGCCCTCTACCCTCCTGTAGCCATTTCTCTTTTCATCTCTTTCTCTACTTCTGATCCCTTCTTCCTCTCCTGGTTACCACTGAGTTATCCAGCTGTTTGCTTCAGCCAGCCAACCAGTTTCTCACTGCTGGCATCACCTCTCTCTACTGTCTCTGATATTTTAGTTTGCACTCCTGAAAAGCAGGCAAAAAAACAAAAAACAAAAAACAAAAAACAAAAAACCAACCACTCCTGAAGATATTTTCATTGGACTTAAAGTTCCAGCAACAGAGGAAGAGTCTTTTAGCTGACAATAAGACTGAACACAATAACTAGTTTTAATTGTCAACTTGACACAACCCAGAATGGCCCAGCAAGATAGTATCAATGAAGCATTGTCTATATTGAGTTGATCTGCAGCCATGTCTATGGTGGACTGTCTTAATCCACGTGGAAAGGCTCAGCCCACTGTGGGTGGCATAATTCCCTAGGAAGGGGGATCACAAACTGTGCAGCTGTGGGAAATTGTGATGAACATAAGGAGGAAGACAAGGAAGCATGCGCATGCTCTTTTTCTCTGCTCACGACTGTGGCTATGACGTGACTACCTGCTTTAAGTTCCTGCTTTGACTTCCCCACAGTGATGGGCTGTGATTTAGAATTACACTGAAATAAAGCACTTTCTCCCTTTAGTTGCTTTGTATGGGGATATTTTATCACAGAGACAGAAATGGAACTAGAACAGTGAGCCTAAGACTCTGATTCTGTGGCAGGAGGAGGAGCATTTTGACTAAACACAGCCCTTTGTTTAAACCAACCATAATTATTTGTTTGGACCACTGTCTTACTTCGCTTTCTCTTGCTGTGATAAACATGGCAAAAATAAAAATAATTTTTTTTAAAAAAAGCAACTTGCATTACATTATATGGTCCATCATGAAGAGAAGTGGGGGCAGGAGCTCAAGGCAGGAACCCAGAAGCAGGAACTGAAGCAGAGGCCATGGATTGCTGCTTACTGGCTTATTCTCCAAGACTTGCTCAGCCTGGTTTTTGATAAAACCCAGAGTCACCTGCCCAGCAGTGGCCCTCTACTCATTGAATAGGCCCTCCCACATCAATCATTAACCAAGAAAATGTCCCACAAAACTGATGGAGGCATTTCCTAACTTGAAATTCCTTCCTCTCAGATGAGAAGTTTGTGTCAAATTGACAAAACAACAACAAAAAGAACTAACACACCAAACACATCTTAACTTCTTAGACTCAGTCATGGTGACTGAGATTTATACTGGGGACTAGTCTCAGCCTAGTCTTAGAGCCCCAATTCCAGTAACCCCTTTAATGGGGATAGTGCGCCCCCTGTGGCCAACATAAAAATAATCCCAAAGTCATCTAGATTTCTTAGCGGCTTCTAATAGAGAAATGGCTGCTGAAACTATGTCTTTAGGAGCCAGGGTGGTAAGTCTTTGTTTAGTTGTCTCGTGGTATCCACAAATGACCACAATGACTGCTGCTGGCATGGAGTGCTTCAACTGGTCATGGAACTGAGAGTTCCTTTGCTTGGAGCGAGGAGGAGAGCCAACTTCCCCACCCCTAACAGCTTTGCTTATTTGCTAGAAGGAAGCAGTAAGTCTTGCAGTACGCACTTAAGGAACACTATGAAAAAATTTAACAGATTTTTGTAGTTTAAACTTTTTAAACCCTAATTTTGATAACGGTTTTTAAATGCTTTAACCTCTCTTTTAGCCCACTCCTCACCAGAAGTAGTAGAAAAGAAATGTTATTAGGATACAAGGAAGTGCCTGTTTAGAAATGGTTCTTTGGGGCAATTCCCATCTATATTGTCAGCAGTTCAGTTCACAGGGCTTAACAGCAGTTCACAATACACAAATACTTTATGAATATATCAGCAGTCCAGTTTAGTGGTGTTGGGATAGTAAACACGAATCAGTAGCAGTGGCATGACCTACCAGAAACAGCTAGGCCTCAGCTAAATTGGCAAGAGTCAGCAGGAGCGATTAGGTCAGGAGAAGTTCTTCGTCATGCCTCTCTTAACAAAGTGAAGATCAGTGAAAACTCAAGACCAAGAAATATTGTAAAGCTAGCTATGTAAGCCCTCATCATTGTCTGTTGAGTTCTATTTATACTCCCTCCAAACATCACATGTCCTCCGTGGGTCTTGCCTCAGCATGTGAGTCTGTCTTAGCATCTTAGCAAAACCTCATGTGAGTCTTTATCAGCTGGCATCACTTTGCCAATTGGTCTGAGTCAGAGGAAGTATCAAGAAGCCATCAGACCATCATTGGAAGGGTTTTGGAGCTTTTCTCTCTATGGAGTCACAACAAACAGAACTCAGCTACATGATGGAAGGCAAGCCAGTACATGTGTGTGGTTAGTGAAGAATCCTTTATTGTGAGTCCCTTTATGTATTTGTTTTAACAAATCATCTGTGACTGCTTCAGAAAAACACTTCTTCCCATGTTTGCCCCAGCAAAACATCATGCAACACAACTGACTCTCCAAAGAAACCAGAAGTTTTCACTTTAGATTTTAACTGTGCTAAGACCCAACTGGTGCCCGTGAAGAGGATCCCTTCCCTCATCTGCTCACTCTAATCCATTTCTGGTCTGGATCTGACAGAAGAGAGTTTGGATCAGGGCCTCATATGGTTAGAGCTCAGTAAATGAAGATGTGGCTGGTAATATGTTGTCAAAGAGGGAAGAGCAGCAGGCAGCCTTCCTGGCATCTGTGACTGTGACACGCTAGTCTGTGCTTAATGTTTTCAGGTAGCTTTTCAGCCAATATTCACAACAACTCTTAATAAGTAGCAATTATTACTGGTTATTTAACAGATAAAATGATCTAGCGAAAAGTTCCCACCTTCAATTTCAAGCCTTAGGTTCATGGAGCTTAAATAATTTGCTTATGAGTAGAGTCTATGTCTTCTTTCCTGTCCCGCCTCTTCACAGAATTATATTGTATAATAGATATTTACCTGTGCCTTCTTACTTGGTAATCAACCTTATTATTTTGGCTTCATTTTGTAGATGAGGAAAGCAAGACTTCTGCAAAGTTATGCTGTTAGGGAGATCCTGAAGGCAAAACCTTTTATTTCACCATGCTCCATGCTCATTAGGAGATCACTTCAGTCACGCTGTTCCACCATCTTTGAAACCAAGGACAAGGTCAGCTGATCAATCACAGCGTGATTCATTTGCTACATCATTGGAAATGTGTGTGAATGTGTGTGTGTGTGTGTGTGTGTGTGTGTGCGCGCGTGTGTGCGAGCGCGCGCAAGCGTGCATGTGCATGTGCGTATGCATGTGTGTGTTGTGGTTGGGGGGGGTCATGACAGTGCCCTTCTTAGAAGATATCTGTGATCAAGTGGGACATATGGATGGCAGGTACTATGTGAGGTGTTATCAGAAAATGACCACACCGTGCCTTAGTTCCGAAGAAAATAAAAACACTCCATGGCAAGTTTCTATATGGATCCATCTGTTCTGCAGGACTGTTCCCTTCTTTCTCTCATGTTTCCCAGAAGCCTGAGTTGGCAACAACAAGAGCTGCGTGCCAGGCTCTGGATGCCACAGAGAGCTGCCTTCTCCCCACCACAGAGCCAGAGTCTGGCATGTGAACTTCTGGAGTCTTCCACTTCTCTTTAACTGCCAGAATCAGGCTCCAGGCATCACCAACCTGCTCCATACTTTAACATTTCTATTTCGGGTTAGCAGGCTGCTGCCTGGGAGAAGGAGAGGGGAAAGCGTGGGTATTCTAGGAGGTAAGCTGACCTCCAGGGGCTTCTCAAAGTTTCTCCAGCAGAGGAAAATCATGAACACAGAATGGAGTCCATCTCTGAAGTGGCAGAGCTGGGAAACACTTCTCGCATCATGTTTTTGACACTCTGCTCTGACCAGGATCTCTAGGGAGAGTAAAGGAAATCCAAAGATAAAGGGTCTCAGGACTGGGAACTAAGACACCTCTACCTTCATGTGTTTGTGCGTGTCCTGCACATTTCTGAGAACTACTTGCCTGTGTTTCTGACACTTCCCTCGCCTCAATAGGTTTTGTAAATCCCAAATACTTCTTCCAGTTGGATCTTCAAGAGCCATTCATCCATCTGTCCATTGCTCTCACATTAAGTATCCAATTACCAATAGGAACTGATGCTATCCAAGACTGACCTTAAAGAACAACAGTCACATGGGCCCAAGGCAGACCCATGCCTCATGGGGAGCAAGGTGGATGAAGCAAACTAATGGTTGTTAGGGAGTTCAAAACCCCTCAGAGTGCAGTAGGTACATGAAACAGGTCTTGGGGGAACTTGTACAGGTGTGCCACAAGCAGAGAAAATGGGTGCTCTTTTTTGATCCAGGTTCTTCACAGTTCAGTAAATGTCACTTTGGTCTAAGCAGGGAAGACAATTCTTCTGTCTCTGTCTCCAAGAAAGATTTCTAAGTATCTCATTATGGATGAAATACTTACAAGTTCTACTCATGCATTGACTATCGAAGCCATGTGGGTCTGGTACATTGATTCTTGGTTATCCACAATAGAGAGGAAGACTCCAGCCAATAAATATCTCAGGGAAGGGGCTGGAGAGATGGTTCAGTGGTTAAGAGCACTGACTGCTCTTCCAGAGGTCCTGCGTTCAAATCCCAGCAACCACATGGTGCCTCACAACCATCTGTAATGGGATCTGATGCCCTCTTCTGGTGTGTCTGAACACAGCTACAGTGTACTTATATATAATAAATAAATAAATCTTAAAAAAATAGAATTTAAAAAAATTTCTTAAAAAAAAAAAATCTCAGGGAAGCAGATACCTAGACCCAGATCAGTTAATGAAGAATCATGTTTACAAATGCTTAGATGCTGTTGGGAGGGGAGGTGTTGGCTGCCACAGGACACCTGGAGGAAAAAATCTGCACAAGAATGAGACCATGACTAAGAAAACAGAAAATACCACCAATCACAGCACTTTGGCGCCCAGATGCATCATTGCCTGAAGCCATGTCAGTCTTACACTTTCCAACTACAGGCACCAATCGGCTTCCCTTTCTGTTCAAAGCAACTTGGGAGTAGCTGTCCATCACCTGAAAATTGTCTCTTTATTCTCGATGGTGGGGACACAGGGCATAAAAAGTAGTTTTATAAGAATTTCACCTTTGTCAGGATAATACAGATTTCTCTTCAGGACGTTCTAACCTATAGCCCTGGCTCTCTGTGTCTAGAGCCTTCTCCACCTACAGCTTTGTGCAACCTCCTTTTAAAAATAACTTCCATCTGCTCGCCTGACTGCAGCTCCTGCTCCTGCTTCTATTTCTGCATCATGAGCTTCCCTGCACCAACCCCCACACCCCTGGCAATGACTAAGCTTTAGCAATAAACCCCTCAGCACAGTCTCTCTATCCAACTTTTGCTCTCCAGGTTCCATGGCAGTCTTCCCTTAGCTCAGTATGTGATCCATCAAAGACCTTAGCCACATTTATGGTCTCACCTACAAATAGCAGGAATGGCATAAAAAAATTTCTTGACATTCTGAAGATAGATGGCTAATAGAGAAGATGCTAACCACCTGTGCTATTTAGAGATTACCCCCATTGTAATGGTTTAGGCAAGGAAGGAAGCTGAGCCAAGTTGATTGTAGGTAATAGGGATTTGTAAATTCTTAGCTCCAATAAAGCCAGCAATCACTGCCAATTTAATAGGGGTTGTACATCATGCTAAGCATCTCTTCAGGTCTGAGTTTATTTCTCACCACCACTTGTTATTAGTTATTTCTCTCATTGTTGTGACCAAATAACCCATAAGAAACAATTTAAAGGAGGAATGATTTGTGTAGGGGATACAGTTTATTGTGGCAGGGAAAGCATGGAATCATGAATGGTCTTCTTGTGAGGCACAGGAAGCTTTGATCTAGCAGTCAAGAAGCAGAGAGAGAGAGAGAGAGAGAGAGAGAGAGAGAGAGAGAGAGAGAGAGAGAGAGAGAGCACTCAAGTAGAGTAGAGCCAGCCCATCTATGTATGCCAGCTAGGCTCCATGTCTAGAGCTTTCCGCAACCTCCCAAAACAGCACCACCGTCCCACCATCTGGAAACCAAACCTTTAAAAACATGAGCCTGTGGAGGACATTTCATATCAAAACCACAGGATTAGATAAAGTATAGTCACTTCCAATAAGACACAAGGAAGGTGGGTTTGCTCCTGCTGCAAATTCTAGTGCTGGTATTCATGCTTGCATAAAATGCTTGACCTTTCTGCCCTTTGAGATAGTGAGTCATGTTCTTGCCATGACCAGTGAAAGGTGAGTACACAGGACACATGTCTCAGGGCCAGCACCCAATTCATCGGGCTTCCTCTTTTTACTTTTACATATGATAATGACATCAGCAACCTGCAGAGGAGAACAGCTCAAGGCCTTCCATGAGCACTCAGTGGATGCACAAAAGAAGCATGAAATATGGGGCTGGGGATGTAGTTCTGAGGCAGAGTGTCTACATAGCAAGCACAAGACCCAGGATTCTAGCTCTAGTAATAAAAATGAAACAAGAACCATGTTTTTTATTGGTTAAAACCTCTTAAAGTTGTAGATAGTTATTTTACTCTACCCACAGACAATTTAATTAGTACCAGCAGAGTTCTGATCCAAGCTACAGATAACCTCCTGTGAGGCCTGTAAATTAGCAGTTCTGTCTCCCCATAAAAAGACACAGGTGAACAAGGAGGCCAGCAACGACTGGAAGTCACTGGAAGCTACTGGGATTCAGCATCTCTTTAAGGTCCAGGGCATCACTCAGCCTCTGTGGAAGCAGAGTTCCAAGGTTGCTCTCCACTGTGCCTGTCCCAGCATCCCATAATTTTGGCACTGGTCAAACATGCCTGTAGCTTGTCCTAATCCATGATTTTCTCCTCTGCTCTCAAAGCACCAGCCCACCACATCTGCCTAACCCAGAGCACCTGATTACTGACCTGATGGCAGCTTACAGCTGCATCTTGCTACTTTCCATCTTTATCTTTGTTTTAGCATCTCTTCAGACAGTAGCTGGCTTCTGTGGACACCCATACTCTATCTCACATGTCTACATAGTCTGGAGACCATTTCGTTTACAGACTGTTAACTATGGACCCAGGTGTGGGGAGGTCAGGCAGTTGCCCCTGTTCCAGGAAACTTCCAGAAAAATCTAAGAACAGGCTGTCAGTGCAAAATGTTCTCATACAATTTCCCTCCAAAAACAGTTTGTTCAAGACAGAAGAAATAAAAGGCTGGGTATTCCACATCTTCGAGGATCTTTCATACCCAGGGAAGAAGTCAGAGATAGATATTGAACTTAGGTATTGGGGGATTTATCCTACCCTTTGGGCTCAGCCCTACATAGGGACTAAGCCTTCTCTATTGGTCCTAAAATTTTGGGTTTTTTTTTTTTTTTTGGTTTTTCGAGACAGGGTTTTTCGGTGTAGCCTTGGCTGTCCTGGAACTCACTTTGTAGACCAGGCTGGCCTGGAACTCAGAAATCCTCCTGCCTCTGCCTCCCAAGTGCTGGGATTAAAGGCGTGCGCCACCACCGCCTGTGGTCCTAAAATTTTGACTACACATGCTATATATGAATATATTCTTGTAAAAGATGTAAAAAGTAGAGATGGGGCTGGGAAGATGGATTCGTAAGCCTGACTATACGATTTCCAATCCACAGAACCCACATAAAAGTCAAATACTGTAATGGAAGCATCTGTAATCCAAGGACATCTGTGGGCAGATGGGGAGGTGGAGACAAGAAGCTCTCCAGAGGCTTGTGGACCAGCTAGCCTGGCCAAGGCAGAAGTGTAGAGACCCTGTCTCAAGCAAGGTAGGAAAGTAAGGCTTGACCCCTGTAGGCCATTCCATAACCTCCACACACATGCCCTGGCATGCATATACCCTTCACAAGTGCACTCACATATTACACAAAGAATAATTTGTTTTAAAAATTAGAGGTCCTTCTATAGTTTCTTTTGACTAGGAACCTAAGTTTTCCTATCAGTTGTCTTAATCCAGGGCTTTGCTGCCATAACATGGGTGAACCACCAATTCATGAGGCTGCTGATGCCACCTCCCAAGTACTGGGGTTACAAGCTGCACCATCACATCTAGCTTAGGAAGCCTTACTCTAAGCTAGCTCCTCTTCTCTCTGGTGATACACATGTCAGCTTCATAAACATTTCCAGATCTTCCTCTAGTGATTAAAGCATAGAATTACATCCTGTTCTGCATAAATTATATCATACTGTATGTACTGCTTTGTAATTTGTTTATTTAACTATGGGTCATAGATTCATCTCCTTCCCTTAAACTGTAATTGACGTTCCATACTGTGACTGGACTATCTTTTACTTAGCCAGTGTCCCCAATTTAATGGACATATACTTTTTTATAAAATTATTAAGCATGCTGCAGCAAGCTTCCTTTTATGCACAGTCTTATGCAGATACATGACTCTCAAGATCTAATACTGAAAACTGGAATTCCTGAGCTGTCTAGAAGTTCAGCAGACATTGCCAAGACCAGATTCAGGCTGGTTCCCTATTTTGAATATCTGACTCTCTGTTTTCTTATGTGGCTCTTAAAGCACAGTCATTGACATGATCAGCACATCAACTCAGTAGGAGCAATGATATACTTACTTTAGACACCATGTATTTCATACATCTTGGGGATCTCACATACTCTTCTGAAAAGAGATATAACAATATAGATCAGGAATTTTGGTTCAGAGAGCTAATAATGTTTCCCTGAAATCACCCAGCTACAGGGTGGCAAACTCAGGTTTTAAATCCCAATTTCCTGGATTGCATAGTGCATACCCCTTAATTAGGTGATAGGGAGTTGATTATTTATGAGCCACTAAGTCTCTCAAAAAGAAATCTTTCCAGTGTACAGTACCCACCTTATCAGCATCCCTTCTTGTGTAGCTGTTTGTCCTTATGTTGTCTAGTGTCAGTGAGAAGCTGTGAGAAGTGGAGAGGAAAACAGGGTCTTCCTTTAGTGAGTAGAGCATATATCACCTGCAACCCCCCACTTATAGATGCAGCAGCCTCGGTGATAAGAGCTTCCCTATAGCATGATGGGTAGAATGTGTTCTGTGATGTGACTGTGGCCCATCTTGAGTATACAGGCTAAAGAAAAGAAGGCAGAGGAGGAGGAGGAGGAGGACGAGGACGAGGAGGATGAGGAGGACGAGGAGGGAGGAGGGGAAGCGGGGAGTAAGGAAGAAGGGAGGGAAGGGAGGGAGAGGGAAACGGAGGAAAAGGAGGGTGGTGTGATTCTCCTAGGCTGACTTTCATGCCCTTAACCTGACACTTCCTTCACTTCCTTTTTAAACCTAGGCATATCAGTATCTGAGCTGGGACTTTTCAGTCACCTGACCTATAGTGCATAGATTGCCTTTACTCTTTTAGACACTCACCCCCTTGTACAGCACGTGCCTTTCAACTACACTCAGCAACACCAGCTGCTTGCCCTGTTTCTGACCCCACCAGGCCTTTGCTCTTTGCCTTCTGTGTGTTTGCAATGAGGATTGCTGTACTCTTTCACCAATTCCTCATAACACACTGATTCTTCTGGCAGAGACCAGCCTTTCCAACCTCTCTGCTTTCACAGAAACCCCATCCTTCCCTTATCATTTCTGTGGTATATTGCATCTCTCCTGGGTTCTAGAAGACCTAGTAAGAGTCTTTCTGGATTTGATATCTGGATTCACATCTTCACCATGTCACTGTGTCTTCTTGCCCCGTTACTTCCTAAACGTTTATAATTCTTTAAAGACAAACAGGAAAGCACTTTTAGACCCCTGAATACATTATGTAACTTCATGATTCTCAATTTGCAAAATGAATATAATGTAACAACTGTATAGACTGTGCAGAGCTTGGCTGACAAAATGAAACCCTTGGCTTGCTGTCTTCACTTGGCATCTCCAGGAACATCTATTAATACAAGTTGTTGCTTATTACTTGCCGTCTATCTCACAGGAAGCAGAATGTTCTCAAGGCTCTAAGACCCAGGGAAAGTTGCTTACCCTCCCTGTGATACACTTGCTTCCACAGAAAACCTCATTTATCTTCTTTTGACATTAAATGTACAGTAAATGCCTAAGCCATGGTTTTCTTAGAGAACAAATTGAATAAAATAATAAGGCACCCTCTCCTTGTGGAGCCTGCATTGTCGTTGAGGGCGCAGGCGTCTACCAAATAAGATGCTACAGGTGTATTCCTGTGGTGGATGCTTGAGAGAGAAGTGTGGAAGTCATGCTGGGCAGTCTGGACCACACAAGAACTTTTCTTGGAAAACTGAACTTTATGTTTCATTATAAGATGGGTACGAAATAAAAGAAAGAAACTCAATTGTATTGTAGTGGCAAGAATATGCAAAGGCCCTGGGTTGGTGGGAAATCCCATCCTGCATCTCATAAACGACTGAAGTCAGCAATGTGGCAGTGATCCCATAAGACATAAATGGAGCTCCCAAGGTCCCATCACCTAGTGCCACCATAACTCTGCAGTCATTATAACTTTATGTTGTAACCTGTCACTCCATGTTTGTTATAATTGTGGGGCAAATAAACCTGTGGCATTCTGGTCACATAAAGGTGTGACAACTGTCATACATGGTGTGTCACACTTGAAGACAGTAAGCATGTATTTATTTTACTATAATTTGTCAACATTGTAACATGTCTTTTTTCGTCCTTTTTATAGTGTACAGTACAGTAACAGGGTGTATTCTGACAGCAGCAGCCTCGTGTATTTTCTGCTGACTGTCTTCATTGCATGCAGATGCCATGGCAATTGTGCATGTCAGTGTCTGCACAGCAGGATAGACTGACTAAATGTCTCTCAGAAAGTGCTCTCTCCCTAAGCAGTGCCTGCCTACTTATTGGTTAGGAAGCATTCAGGAGAAGGCTATGGCTGCAGAGCTGGCCTGAAGCATGTTCTAAGATGTTGGATGATGGAGTCCAACACACTCAGACTTACTTCCAGGGAGCCTTCCTAGATTGACAAACTGAGGACACTCAGTGTCATTGATCCTCTGGCTCCAGGCAGGTGTTCCTGTCTAACTTTGTTGCCTCTATAGACTTTGGGAGCTCACTATAAGACTCTGCTCTGTAAAAATTGTCTATCTTGGTCCTGTCTCTGAATGCCACACAGTGGATGATGACACGCATGCACATAGTGGAAGATGTCACATGTCTATACACAATAGATGATGGTACTTGTCTAAACACAGTGGGAGATGATACAACCTGTCTGGACACAATAGGAGATGTCACATGCCTGCACAGTGGGAGTTGATGTAGCATGTCTGCACACAGTGGGAGATGATGTCACCTGATCGTATGCAGTGGAATATGTCACATGTCTACACATAGTGGGAACCGATGTCACATATCTGCACACAGTGGGAGATGTCACATGTCTGCACACAGGGGGAGTTGTCACATGTCTACATATAAAGAAACATGTCACCTGTCTGCCTACAGTGGGAGATGTCACATGTCTACATATAGAGGAAGATGTCATCTGTCTGCACACAGTAGGAGTTGTCACATGTCTGTGCATAGTGGTCACATATCTACACATAGTGGAAAATAGAATATGTATACTTACAGCAAAACATGTCTACCATTGGCCAGTACCTTCAGGCTTAATATTTTTCTCTTGCTATTGCTAGACAATCTGAGTCTATTGACTCATAATGAAAGCTTAAAAGCTGGGCTTGTCCTCACTCAAGGATCTCTGATAAAAAAGAAAGTTGAGTTGACACAAGAAAGCACACAAGAAAGTTCTGAAGCCATGGAAAGATATCTGATTAGACATAAACAAAACACAGGACTGTTTCTTACACATTTGCTACAGTAGGTCAGAGATGGTAGCCAGAAACCACAAAACTGTATTTCCTTGCAAACTGTCTGGGACTGGGGTAACTGCTTATATAAATGATTATCCCCTCATCATTAGGGAATGCTGAAGTGTGTTGGTCTGCTCTCTGTAAAACTTATCACAATTTCTTTCATTATAACTGTACATGCAATGTAACAAGCTCAAAAACTTTAGTTTGGTATACAAAAGCAAGATCATCCAGTAAGTTATATATAATCCACGTGGGCATGCAATTCTGTATGTGGAAATGAAAATTACCCAGTTGGTTTGTGTGTAGTCCCTGTGTGCATGTTGACACGTTTCTCCCCATCATAAACACAGCTGAGTAAATGAATGAATGGCAAAACAGCGCTCAGGTAGGCTGATGATACTTAGATGCATGCTATAGGTTGATTTTCTTTTTAAAAGTTTACACTAAATGAGCATGTTGTCTACATGTATGTCTGTGTGCCACATGGGTGTCTGGTGCCCATGGAGGCCAAAAGAGGGTATCAGATCACATGGAACTAGAGTTATAGGTGGGTGTTAGCCACTATATAGGTGACAGGGAACTGACACCAAATTCTCTGCAAGTGTGGCCAGCAATCTTAACCACTGAACTATCTCACCAACCTCATAGGCTGGTTTTCTAAACATTACAATCAAAATATATGAGACTTTCTTTTCCCTACATCTATAGTGGTATGTTCCTCAGTATTTCTTTATCTCCCTCCAAATGGGTTTGGACCTTGCTATTAAGTTTTGTTAGGACAATGGGACAGAAGTGATGTGAAACATTTCCAGAAGAGAGAACAAATTGATTGCACAAGGAACTTTTCTCTCTCCAAGCCCTCTGGCTTATAGCAGAATCATCCTCAAATCCTTGGTCTACAGCTCAAATACAAATCACTCAGGATGTCTTGCTATTCTGCATCCTGTTGGAATATGGGTAAGACATAAGATTCTGTTTCACCAGACAGTTGCAATTTAGGGGTCTATTTGTCTCTGCAGCACGCACCAGGATCTCCTAACTACTGCATGGTGGAGATGCTCATTGACAGTCTACTTTTAATCATTTTACATTAGATCATGTACAACTTCCTGTGCAAATAAACTTTCCCTAAGCATCATTTTGATCATGGTATGATGCATAGTCATTGTATGGGTGCAGTAGAAGTAATTTAATTTTATTTTATTTACCATATCTATGAATGCAGAGTTTTTCATTGGAATAAATTCCTAGACGATAATTTCAGATTATAATATTTTCTTAAAGTTCTCAGTGAATTTCCATGCTGACTACCAAAAGTTCTGTGTGTTTAACATGTCTTTAGTCTGAAAGGTCTCTACTCCTGAGAAGAACCTGAACACTGACGTTAGCCAACTTGACAGGTAACTGTGATGCTTTAGTTCAATCAAATATCTTTTGTAATGAGGTTTAAAGCATGCCTAACTCACCATTTGTTCTTGGTTTTCTTGTCTGAATTTTTTTCTGCTTCTTGGACAGCCTTATTTAGTTAACTACCTTGTACCCCTAAAGACTTAATTTAGGATCCCTTCTTCCCCAGAGTGTCCTGCATACAGTGAGGTTTTAGTGGGTGATAACAAGTGCCTTTGCAAACATTTGCTCATCCCCAGCACTCAAAGCTTCTGTGGCAAAGTATTCAAGCTTCAGGACTTGCCTAACTCAGAGGGAATAATTTATCTTCTCCTCAAATTCCCTTGAACCCACCTTTGGGTCTGATGGAAGAAGGAAACTTCAGCTTAAAAATATGCACCTTCCTGGGGATATAGCTCAAAGATTGAGCAAGGTCTTGGCATCAAACTCCAGGACTGTAAAAAAAAGAAAAAAAAAGATTTATTAGCAGGCATGGGTGGCTCACAGATTAATCACAGCACCTGAGAGGCAGAGGCAGGTAGATCTCTGAGTTTAGGGCTAGCCTGATCTACAGAGTGAGTCCCAGGATAGCCAGGGCTACACAAAGAACCTGCTAATTCCAAACCTCAAATCTCAGGCAGTGCCATAGACTACAGTCTATCAATTTGGAGATATAACTAAGATTAACCAGTTTGCTTTCTTTAGCTTTTTGGGGAAAGAAAAAAAAACTGAAAGAAGTGGTAAATGGAAATTCTGCATCAAGAATTGGCAGTTAAGTAGAGGCAGGCTTCTTAATATAATCAAATATGGAACTAAAATCTGTAAATGAGGCAACTGTTTTCAGAAGTTATATTAAGACAACAGTTCTATGGCAGACACATGTGGAAATAATACTGCCACATTGAGCTACACAATAGTCACAGTTCTCTGTTTGGGGATAATTTCCCAATTGTAATTCAGGTAAGCTTGAAACCAAGCAGAGAACACCATTCATGCCAGCTTGAGGGAGCAAGGAGCAGCAGCTGTGGTAGCTGAACGTTCTGCAGTCTTTGACATGTCAAATGCAAAGGGGACTATGGGAAATGGAATGCCCCGAAGCCTATTTGAGATCCTTCCGGTGTCCTTGGCTAAAGACTGAACTATGTGTGTTTAGTGTGAAGCTTTTAAAGAAGTTGTTGCTGTCGAGATGAACATTAATTAGAGAAACGTAGTCAAATTATGAAGGACATGCTATGTCAGCCTTGTAAGAATGGAGACACTGTGATCATTAACACCTCATTACCCCGAGTGCCCTCATGAAAATTAAAAACCATAGCTTAAAATTCACATTATCCCAGTTTACTGTTCATGACTATAGCAAGATACTTGAGATAAGTAAAGTATTGAGAGAAGAGGTTTCTCTGGCTTTGGAGTTAGTGAGACAGCATACTATGGAATTGTGTGGTGGAACAAAGCTACTCATCAGTCCAGCAGCAGAGAAACAGAGATAGATTCTCTTCAAGGGTCCATCTCTGGCAAGCTAAGGACTTCCACCTTCTAATAGCCGCTCCCAATACATCAAGCCTAACATACAACAGATTCTTAAAGAACATGCAATACAAATCAGATGAGCACCCTAGAGTAAGGCCTACCCTGGACTCTGTCCAACAATTGTTCTGTTGTAGTGGCCAGATTGCAGAGACAGATAATACAATTTAGCTAGTTCCAGGAAACCTTAACAAAACACAATTAGTAATCAAATTGTCAAGCTAAAAGGAAAAGCAAAACATTTTTGCTGGACCAGTGAGATGGACCAGCAGGTAAAGACACTTGTGGCGTAAGTCTAAGAGCTTGGGTTTGGTTCCTAGAAGCTATAGTAGGTTGCTCTCTGACCTCTACACACCATCAATGACTGACCACCAAGGCATCCAGAAACCAGTACATGAATGTCTGGGAGCCTATATTAGCTTCCCTTACATTGATGTAACAGAACATCTTAACAAGAAGCAGCCTAGGCAGAAAGGGTTTGCTTTGCTTTACAGTTCTGGAGGGGATAGAGTCCATCATGTTTGGGAAAGGCATGCAAAGGGCAGGGAAGATGTGTCCACAAGAAAAGAATGTGGATGATCACATTTCACCCACACACAGGAAGCAGAGACAGAAAAGGACGTGGAACCAGACAATCTAAACCTCAAATCCCATCCTCACTGATATTTACTCTAGTAAGGCCCTACATCCTAAATGTCCATAATCTTTTCAAACACCACAACCAGTTCAGGGACAACCCTTTGAATATATGAACCTATGGAGAACATTTCAATTTCAAACTATACCTAAGCCTAGTAAGTACAAGAGTATGATAATAACCCAGAAATACAAAGGTCAAAATGCTGGAAATTTTTCTACAATTACCAAAGTATTAAGAGAGGTCCAAGAATTTCTGGGAGTTGGGGGAGTACAAAATCAAGTTGAATGCCAGAAGAAAAGTGTCCTGAAGTGTGTAATAGTCAAGTGGTAATCCAAAGGAACAAGAAACTTTGAGAAGTAGCAATAAGGATGATGGATGGTAGACAGAGGTAGATGAGAGATAGATGGGTAGATGGATAGATGATAGATAGATAGATAGATAGATATGTAGGTTCCAGATGAGAGATAATTGATAGATAAATATGATGTATTATAATGTGAGTTAAAATATCAACCCATTAGAACAGAGCATTTTTCTGATATTTTTAAAGAAAACAATTAAAAATTCACCTCATTGTAAAGTAAAATCTTTTCAGTTCAAGAGAAAACAAAAAAAATCAATATCCTTCATTGCAAAGGTAAAAAAACAATGCACTAAGTATTAGCAAAATTGATTCAGTAATGTGTGGAGATGAAATAAATGATAACCAAGTGAGTTTTTCCAAAGTATGCAGTGTTGATTTGGAACTAAAGTCAATCAATATAACTCACTATATTAATAGACTAAAAGATAAAACACTACAGCCATATGATTATCCTTATGCTTATTAAACTAGAATACATTTGAATAGGTTTTGACATTCATTCATGGTCAAAATCTACAGGAAGTCAGATAGAGGAATTCCTCTAACCATATAAGAATATCTACCCCAAATAAAACTTCAACATCCAACAGAGTGTAATAGCTAATAACAAATCACTAAACAATTTTTCTCCCTTTAAGCTTGATAGCAACATATTTTGTTTTCTTTCAAAACTTGTATTCAATATCACTATATAGATTTTCTTTATTGCAATAAGGTAAAAAGAGTAAAATAATACGAAATGGAAATAAAATGACAACATTGATTCTTCCACAATATAAATGTCTCTATAGAAAACCCTGAAGAATCTTCATACAGTTACAGAAATTAACAGGCAAGTTTAGGGATATTTCAGGACACAAGATCAACCTGTGCCATTTATAAATGCTAGAAAAAATAATTAACAAATGGAGACTTACAATTTTAAT
Organism: Tokudaia tokunoshimensis; assembly: GCA_036184795.1. Classification (NCBI taxonomy): domain Eukaryota; kingdom Metazoa; phylum Chordata; class Mammalia; order Rodentia; family Muridae; genus Tokudaia; species Tokudaia tokunoshimensis. Next base: position 100,733,374 of record BTHU01000001.1, read on the forward strand.
TATAAATGGTTTCATTTTATGTCACAACATGAGTAACGTCTAATAAATATGTCTAAAATCTATTAGGCTGCAAGTTCAAAAAAATTGATGAGTGAAATAGAGCTTTTAAATAAATGCAGAGATTCTGCCATATTTACAGATGTAAGAATTTTATATTAAGAGGTGAATTCCCCAAAGCTAAAACATAGTGAAGTTCAAATAATTCTCAGAAATATTTTAATAGAAATAAATTAAGAAATATTTTCAAATTCATCTGAATATGCAGAGAAACAAGATCAACCCCTAAATTTTCAAAAGGCAATCAGCGAAGTTGGAAGACACTCTTTCTAAGTTGAAAATAAATAATAAAAATAAAGATATACTAATCAAAGCAATGTAGGATCATTATATAAAACTGATGGATCATATAAAAACAATGGGAGAGAAGAAAGTTGAGATACAAGTGAGCTCATTCATGACTTAAATGATTGATTTTCCAAAATAATATATAAGCAATTCAAGATCATAATTATAAGACAGGATAAAATCCAGAAATATAGCTATATATTTATAATCAATTGATTTTTAAAAATAATATATAAAAATGTAATAAAACTCAAGAGATGGCTCAGTGGTTAAGAAATCACACTTCTTGTCTTAGTCAGTGTGTTATTGCTGTGAAGAGACACCATGACCATAACAACTTTTATAAAGGAACTCATTAAAAAAAAAAGGAACTCATTCAATTGGGGTTGACTTACAGTTTCAGAGGTTTAATTCACTGTCTTCATGGTAGGTAGCATGGTGGTAAGCAGGCAAGCATGGTGTTTAAGAACTAACTGAGATTTCTACATCTGGATCAAGCAGGAAGAGAGAGACACTAGGCCTAGCTTGAGCTTTGGAAAGCCTCAAGGCCCACCTCCAGTGTCGTACTTTCTCCAACAAGGCCACATCTCCTAATTCTTTCAAAAAGAAAAAAAAATGCCACTCCCTGGTGACTAAGCATTCAAATCTATGGGAGCAATTTTCCCATTTATTTATTTATTTATTCATTTACTTTACATCCTGATCATGACCCCTCCTTCTCCTCCCAGCACCTGTTCTTCACACAGCCCTGTCCCCTCCACCTTCTCCTTCATCTCTGATAAGTGGGAGGTCCCTCTTAAGTACCAACCCAACCTGGCATTTCAGGGCACTGAAGGACTAGGTACATCCTCTCCCACTGAGGCCAGACAAGATAGCCCAGATAGGGGAACAGGATCTACAGGCAGGCAACAGTGTCAGGATAAGCCCCTGCTCCAGTTGTTGGGGGACACACATGAAGACCAAGCTGCATCTCTATTACACTTGAGGTAGGGCTAGGTCCAGTCCTTATATGCTCTTTGGTTGGTGGTTCAGTCTCTGGGAGACTCAAGAGTTCAGGTGAGTTAATTGTGTCGGTCTTTTTGTGGAGTCCCTAACCCCTCTGGGTTCCTCAAGCCTTCCCTCAACTCTTTCATAAGACTCTTCGAGCTCTGTCCAATATTTGGCTGTGGTTCTCTGCATCTGTTTCAGTCAGCTGCTGGGTGGAGTGTCGCAGAGGACAGTTATGCTAGGCTCCTGTCTACAAGTATAACAGAGTACCATTAATAGTGTCGGGGATTTGTTCTTGCCCATCGAATGGACCTCAAGTTGGGCCAGTCATAGGTTGGCCATTTACTACTCCCCAAGTCTCTATGGAGCCATTCTTATTCAAATGGCCACAGCACTCTTTCAGAAGACCCAAGTTTGGTTCCTAGAGCCCAAATCAGATAGCTTACAACAACCTGTAACTCCAGCACCACAGGGTCTGATACCTCCTCAACTCAGAGGGTACCTTCACTTACAAGCACATATGCACATACAAACACATACACATGCACATAATTTTGGCTAGATGTAGTGGTATATGCCTTTAATTCCAGTACTCAGAAGGAAAAAGTAGGTGATTATCTGTAAGCTCTAAACCAGACTGATCTACATAGTGAGTTCCAGGCTAGCCCAGACTACATAGCAAGACCTTGTCTCAAAAATTGCAATGAAATATAATGTTTTTCCAGTGAAAGTTTCTAGAATTGTTAGGTACCCATGTGCAAAAAAAAAAAAAAATTCTGAATCTTGACTCAGTCACACAAAGAACACTTAAAAAAACAAAAAAGGCCACAGACATATTATGGTGGAAAGGCAGGAAACTCACAAAGGGGAACATAGAATTGCATCTAATTGAAGTTCCGGAACAGGCAAACTGCTCCACAGAGCTTGCTTAAAGAGACTGGTATCTTCTAGACCTTGAGAATTCACAAACAAGCCATCAGAAGTGATGGGAGCATTCATCTTTATTGGGATGATGGCTATTCTGGCCTTTGTATTGGCCCATGCTATGCATAAACGGGTACACTTTATTTTATGGGAAATTATGCCTTGATGGTGTTGATTAAAATGGGGCTACAAGTAGGGGACTTTAGAAAGAAAACCGAAAGAGAGCAATTCCCAAAGGCTTCAGATTCACGCTTCCTTGGCTGCTTTATTAGGAATGGCAGGTGGCTCTTGCCAAATTGAGTCTATTTTTAGGCAAAGTCTTTATTGGCACACCCTTGGGTCTATTTTCTAGAACTGGATATTTCCTTCTTCATTTTGCTCACTACAAAGAAGACAACATAGCTGGGGAAAACTAAGCCACATAAGTAAGTTGAGTGCTTTGTCCTTCCTGAGATGTACTGAAAACAAGAGTTGGATGGCATTTTCTCTAATTGTGGTGATTAGTATTTTACAGTTGGCCTCCGTTGCTGTGGATATGGGAAGAAGAGTCATGGGCTGCTCTCTGAGGACCTGAACTCTGTTCTTTGCTTGTGACTAAGTGCCTTTGTGACTCTGCTTGCTCTGGCCTTCCATCTCCTTATATAGGGGAGGGGGACTGAACCCCTGTCAGATAAGACAAGAGAATGCTCCCTGACTGAGGTAAGGCAAGGTAAATAATTCTAAATGCCAATATTATTAAACATTTCGATTTAGAAAATCAGAGGTGATTTTTTGGCTAGAATTACTAAGGTTTGGGGCTAATAATACCATATCTTAAGGTGGCCACCTAGGTCACCTGACATTGTAGTGGGAACACAGAAAACACAGACTGACAGACCAAAATAGCTCAGCTCACCTCTTCTAGGGTCCAAGGGGCTGCTCAGTGATAAGGAGCACTTGCTATTCTCTCAGAGGACCAGAGTCCAGTTCGCAGCATCTTTACTAGATGCTTTACAACCACCTGTAATTCCAGCTTCAGGGTATCTGGCCTCTTATCTTTGGGGACATTTGTATTCATGCATGTGTGGGTACACATGCATGAGTGTGCATGTGCACACACACACATACACACACATACAATTAATTTTAAAAATATAAAAGTTATGAAAGATATTCCATCTTGGGCAAGTGACTCAACCCCCAATTTTGTTTTCCTAGCTATACAACTAGTATTTATATGGAAATTCTATAAGGATATGTTGAAACAGCTTTGGTGGGAGAACATAATATAATGCTTAAACCAGTTTGTTTGTTGGGTTAAATTTGGTCTAGATAGATGAGAATTATTTGAAAAATCATTTTCTCTAAAGTGCAGTTGCAATCAACATGGTCCATTGATCACAGAAGACCATGCACAGATTTACAGCCTCGTCAGTGCTCATGATAATGGATGGATGATAATGGGACAGTGATGGCCATCAGGTTCTCATTGATGTCTTGCTACATAGATTAGGCATTGAATCCATTGTTTTTCAATCTTTTCAATAAACTATAAGAAAAGCATTCCAGTGTATCCTTACCTTAGAGACAGCAGTATGGACTCAGAGAAGTTAAGTGTCTTGCTCAAAGTCACCCAGGAACTAGTGCTGAGTTGGGACTGTGTGGTTAGTTGGTGACAGGCACCAGAATATAAATGCATCTTCCCATTTGAGAAGGTCTCACCTTTACTGCACCCTGTGCTCTGTGCAGCTCATTTCAATGATAGAAAACTTATGCTGCTAAGAGATTCTAGAGCACAGACGTCCTGGGTCTGCTTCCTGGGGAGAAGCTGTTGTTTGGCCTCAAGGCTTTTGTTATCACAGAATACTTGTGCATCTCCAGCAGCACCTGGAGCAGTTGCTCATTTGGTGAGATGCAGTCAGTAGACTCCTGAGCAGGTGGTGTTCAGCCACTGTTTATCAGCAAACACATCTATTATATGGATGCACCTGCTGTTTCCAACCACTCCCACACGGAATCCTTCCTACACATAAAGACCATTTTGCAGAGCCAGCCTGTTCTCAGTTAGAGGTCCCACAGATTCACATTTTCATGAATGAGCTTTCCACACATGGGAAAGAAAGGAGGGCTCGTGGTATGAAACATGAAAAGATGGCTTTACCCCAATAGCAGGGTACACGTAAAGAACCAGGTGATGATGATTCCCAAGCACTGATTGGATGCCTTGTCCCAGACAGCTGTTTTAACACTTTTACATGTCCCTTAAAACAAGCATACCACATTATATGTTTGTGAGGAAGACCTAGCCTATGCACTCATGCACCAACCAATCAATCCTTACATTTTAGAAGCTTCTCCCAACAGATTAAGATTATTTCTTAATCTTGTGATGAGACCAGTTTCTACCACTGAGCCAGGGGTTCAGACTGATATATGCTCAACAAATGGCCTCCATAATATCTGTGTCAAGATAGATGAGAGCTGAGAGGGCACAGGCTGGTTTCCAAAGGCCTTTTCAGGAACAGCAAGCCACAGTTACTTGCAGTTCATTGGTCAGAATAAGCTCCAGCCTGGTTGCAACAGTTGGAAAAGCATGGTGGTGGAGATCCAGCATCACACGGCAGCAACAGCATTTGACCACACTCTTTGCTTTGTGGAGGAAGAAGCTGCATTGATGAGGACCTTTGAACGATCCAAGGTTCCACAACATTAAAGCAGCAAAATGGGGTCTAGAAAGAGGCTTCCATAAATCTATGAGAATTCAAAGGCTAGTCCTGAGTTGTAATACGGCCAGTTTGCAACAAATATCAGGAACAAGAAGATACATGTGGACCATCCAAAGACAATAAAACAAGAGCTGTCCTCGGAAAAGAACTGATGGCAGAACCGCTAGACAGAAGCCTTAAGAACACTGAAGGAAGGGAACCTGGAAAAATGACTCAGTGCTTAAGAATAAATACCTCACATAGAGAGGACCTGAACACAAGTTCCAGCACACAAGTTGGGCAGCTCACAAGGTATCTATCACCGTCTTCTGACCTCTGAAGGCAACTGCACTCAACTGCATATATTCATACATGTACACATAAATATAAATATAAGTTAGAATTTAAGGTATTCAATGTACTAACTGGGGTTTAAGTCTATGATTTTATGTGCGAAGTTTATTTTAAAGTCCATAGAAATAACAAACCAAAAGGTGTGGGGAGCCAAACAAGGTCATTCAGCCATGGCTGTCTTATGACCATGAGATTGTTGAACAAAGACCTGCCCAGGAACTGCCGATAGGGATCGCTCCACCCTTAACCGCAGAATGTCCCTACGTGCGCAGTACCAGATGTCTCCACCAGGTGCCCTTTGTGCTTCCTCGTGCCAAGAATACCTTGACCCCTCCCTCCTTTGCATTTTGCAAAGGTCACTTCCCCCTAGCTCCCCCTCCCAACTTCCTCATCCCCGCTGCTTAAAACGTGCTGCCTGTGTGACAATAAACGAGGCCTTGACAATGGAATCTTGCTTGGTCTCCTTTCTTTCTCTCCCCCATGACCCTCAGGTAGCGCCTCTTCGGGACCCTGAATAACTAGACCTGCTGGACGGGTCAAAAAGGGAAATCTGGAGGTGAAAAGTACAAGAACTAAATTCACTAGAGGCTATGAAGATGATTGTAAAAGGGTGCAGAAAGTATCGAAGCTAGGCTATCTGGCACAGCCTGTAATCCTGATGATCTGGAGGCAGAGGCAGGAGAACTGGGAGTTTGGAACTAGCCTAAAGAAGAGAAATGGGAAGCACTAGAAATATTGAAAGAATAGCCAAATTTGAAGAGAAAGAAGAAGAAAAGATTGATCCCAGGCCAGAGCTTCAAACATCTGTGAGGACATCACTGAGTAGCCAAGCACACACAGTCTATAAGATTCAAGATGGTAAGAGAGGGAAAGGGGGGCAGTGAGGATGTCTGAGGAATAGCAGAGTGCACTTCAAATATAAGGAAATCCATACATATTACCCCCAGAGAATCACAATCAATTCCAAGAAAAGTAGATCCTTAGAGGACCACACTGAGACTCATTGGAATCAAACTCTCCCAAGGCAAAGACAAACCTTAAAATCTGTGAGACAGAACTGGCTCAACTGAACCAGGCCCTGTGGAGCACCCTCACCAGGTTTATCATAATAAACTATGAAGGGATGGAGACCGTCTCCAGGCAGAGTCAAAATGTCCCCCACAAGCTTATTACCCACCAAGAGCACTATCTGTGGAACACTTCCCACAAGGAGGAAAATTGCCAATTAGGATGTGAAGGAAACACTGAAACATTTCAAGACAAAATCTGAGAGGGTTTGTCACTAGAAGTCCAACCCAAGATATGCCTGAAGGGTCATTCAAATGGTCACTCTAAACCATAAGAAAGATACAATAAAGATACATGAGTAAAAAAAAATTCTGCTCTTCAAGAGAAAAAAAATACCAAAATAGTAAAAAGATAGTCTGCAGGTCTGAGAAAAAATTTCAAGCCATACTTTTTGCTAGGAATTAATACCCGGAACATCCAGAGTGCTCAAACTCAGCAGAATAAGCAACTGCAGAATGGCCAAAGACCCACGGAAACATTCCTCCAAAGGAGGCAGGTAAGTGGCCAAAAGGCACAGAAACAGGAGCTTAATGTCAAAAACAATCAGATGGAAATCAAAGCTGCACAATGCTCCCTCCAGCCAGTGGGATGGATATTTGACTCAAAACAACCAAACAAATACAAGAAACATAAGAAATGCCAGTGGTGATCCAGGGGAGGCGGGGAACTTCTGGGCATTGCTGGGAATGAAAAAGAAAGAAAGAAACCGGTTCAGCCTCTGTGGCAAGTCCTCTGATTATGGCAACTCCTCGGAAACTTGAGAACAGGATTTTGTCTCATAATCCAGCAACTCCACTCTAAGTACATGTCATAACACTCAAAGTCAGGTCTTGATAAGAGGTTTATAAAGCTGGGTTCAGAGCACACATACTATTTACAATATCTAGAACAGGGGAACAATACCAATGTCTAGTGATAGATAACTGAATAAATGAAAACCTACAGAAATACGACAGAATGTTAGCTTTAAGAAGACGTTTCTGGCATATTGCAACCTGGGTGAATGTTGAAGGCTCTCTGCAAGCAAAATCAGTCATTCACAAAAGAAAAATACTGTATGATTCCATCTATGTGAGGTGCAAAGAATAGTCAAATTCCTAAACATAAAATGGTGTTGCCAGGGGCTGGGGACAGAGAACTGGAATTTGTTTTGTAAGTACCATAAAGCTTTGCCTTTATCAGAGGAAGAATGTTATAAAGGTACATGTCAGTAATGGTTGTACATTATAAATTTATCTAATATCATTGAACCACACAGTTACCGTTTCTAAAATGCTATATTTTGTGTATGTTTTTGTAACAGGAAAATGGGGAAAATGTCTTGTGAGATCCATTGAAATCCTCTGTGATTCCTCCCTGGAATATCAAAACAGACGAACCTAATAATGGTTTATACAGATAGATCTTCAGGCACCATCAAAAATTTTTTTTTTAATTTAATTTAATTTTATTTTTTTAATTTACATTCCAAATCACTTCCCCTTTCCCGTTTCCTCCCTCCCCGAAAGTCCCATAAGCCCCCTTCCCTCCCTCTTTTCTCCGTTCAACCCCCTCTCATTACTCTGTCCTGGCGTTCCCCTACATCCAGTCTTTCCAGGACCAGGGGTCTCTCCTTCCATCTTTTTAGAAATCTATTGATATGCTGATTGTGTCTAGGGTATTCTGAGATTCTGGGTCAATATCCCCTTATCAGTGACTTCATACCATGTGTGATCTTTTGTGATTGGGTTACCTCACTAAGGATGATATTTTCAAGTTCTGACCATTTGCCTAGGAATTTCGTGAATTCATTGTTTTTAATTGCAGAGTAGTATTCCATTGTGTAAATATACCACATCTTCTGAATCCATTCCTCCGTTGAGGGACATCTGGGTTCTTTCCAGCTTCTGGCTATTATAAATAAGGCTGCTATGAATATAGTGGAGCATGTGTCCTTATTGCATGCAGGTAAAGTCTCTGGGTATATGCCCAGGAGTGGTATAGCCGGATCCTCCGGAAGAGTCATGCCCAGTTTTCTGAGGAGCCGCCAGACTGCTTTCCAGAGTGGTTGTACCAGCCTGCAGTTCCACCAGCAGTGGAGGAGTGTTCCTCTTTCTCCACATCCTCGCCAACAACTGCTGTCTCCTGTGTTTTTGATCTTAGCCATCCTGACTGGTGTGAGATGGAATCTCAGGGTTGTTTTGATTTGCATTTCCCTAATGACTAAGGATGATGAACATCTCTTTAGGTGCTTCTCAGCCATTAGATATTCTTCAGGTGAGAACTCTTTGTGGAGCTCTGTACCCCATTTTTTAATAGGGTTACTTGCCTCTCTGGAGTTTAACTTCTTGAGTTCTTTGTATATCTTGGATATTAGCCCTCTGTCACCATCAAAAATTTAATCACTATAAAAGAAGACGGGAACAGTCTGGTCAAGCTCTGTCCAGAGAAATAGAGTCAGCAGATCAAAGTCAGCAGATCATACATTTGTGTATACATGTGCATGCATACATATTGCTGAGGACACATGTGAGGGGTGTACTGGAGAGGAGGAGTGACTTGTACAGTAAGCTTTAGAGATCGCTGGCTCTGCATTGATACTGACGCCTGCATCCACAGGGCTAACCATCAGGAAGAGGAGATTGTGAACAGAGTAGAAGCTACAAACACGACGTGAAGCCACCAAACTCACATTGAACCTTGTCTGGTTTTACTGGCTTTGATATTAATGATGAGGCCACCATTGAAGGAGTCAGGCCTTTTATCATGATTCTAAATACACACTTCTCACCTTGGAGCCAAAGATGCAGAACAAAACTCTGAAGGAAGTTCACTGGACAAAGGCGGTGGAGCTGTGTCACTTTAGGGTGGATCAGCAACACTCCTTAACTCTCTGAACTATGAGCCATTCCCAAGAGCTCTCACTCCAAGGGAAGAAATGCTCACTTGCGCACACAGTTTCAGAGGTTTCAAGTGCAAGCTCAGCTTGCTCCACTGCTGTGGGCCTGCATGGGGCAAAAGAAAGCTGAACACTTCATAGTTGCAAGACAAAAGGAGACCAGAGACAAAGCCCACTTCAAAGGCAAGTCCCCAGTGACTGACTTCCTTCACCAAGCTACCTCCTGAAGTTTGTGTCACCATCTGGGGACCAAGCCTTCAGCATGGGAACCCATGAGAGATGCTTTATATTTAACCAATACAGCATGAGGGGCATCCGTCCTGGTTTTCCTCCAAAGGACTTTCCCTGTGGCCCTACTCAAGTTGAAAACATCTGAGAAACCAAATTCTTGGGAGTATAATTCAATCTTACTGGTCTGACACATTAACAAGCCCAAATAAAGACTCCTTGTTATGTTGGCCTTTACATACAGCTCATTAATCCATACTTAACCTCTAAGCACTGATCACAGCAAGTTTAAACTTGTCATGAATAGGACACTAGAGCCTCATAGTCAATGAAAAATGAGTTAGCCTTTTCCTGAAAGAAGACACATATGCACACACACCACCACCACCACCACCAACAACAACAACACAACAACAACACACATCTCATATACACACACATACACACACCACACCAACAACACACCACATTGCACACATACACCACCAACAACAGCACATCACATCTCTCTCTCACACACACATATGTGTGTGTATGTATGTAGGTATGTATGTATGTACAAATGAATATAATGAGTGATGGTAGCTAGTAGAATGGGGTTCTAAGGCTAAGGACTTCTAAGCAAGATTCTGAAAATGGTTAATATACCAGCTAGGCATGGTGGTATATGCCTTTAATCTCAGCAACCAGAAGGCAGAGGCAGGAGTATCTGTGAGTTTGATTCCAGTCTGGTCTATATAGTGAGTTCCAGGACAGCCAGAGCTACATAGAGAAACCCTGTCCTAAAAAATTGAAAAGCAAAAGAGCCAAATCAAACCAAACCCAAATATCTTAACATTCTAACAAGCCCTGCAAACTGAAATTTTGTAGTGTTAAATGTGGCAAAAGGGGGAGAGTGAGGGGGGAAGAAAAGAGGGAGAGAGAGATAGATGTTAGTGGTGATAGTGTTGGCCTTTGGTCACTCATCTCAAAAGAATTCTTGTTTTCTGTGATCTCTGCACCTATTATATCATCCTATTATCTTGACACAAAAATTCAGAATATTCTCATGGTACATAACAGAGAGGGGCATAAGAACATGGCTGCATTGTAATGAGCTAAATTTAATTGTCTGGATGAGGCCTAGCATTCCACAGGGAGTCCTTAGGTTATTTGTAGCAACTACTGTGTTGTGTGACATTGAACAATATTAAAGGCTCCTAACAGTATACGGATCTTAATTTCAAGTTTGTCTTAGTGAGGGTCTGGTGGCAGCTAGAAGAATGGATTTCACATGCTGAAGACCTCTAATCATGTCTCCACTAGTGTGAGCACAGTCATGAATACCCAAGCTTGTGGTGTTTCAGTGAAGTAAATAGAAACCCACTATTACAGAACAGCCCTGGCAGCAGGCCCAAAGATCTAACCAAGCCAAGTTGGAGATACTCAATCATGAAAGAGCATATAATCAAATGTTTTCTGAAACAAAAACAAAAAACAAAACAACAGTCACCACCAACAAAACCCTAAAACAACAACAAAAAACAAGAGAGTCACAGAAATTAACCAAGAAGACATTATTTACCCAAGCATGCCGCTTCCATTGTATGCGAGGAGAGTGCCCAAAGAACATGCCAGCAGTTTTCTTTGTCTTTTCTTTCTGCTTCCCTCCCCCTTTCCTCATCTATAAAGCCCATGCCTCTGCTCAGCTGATTGGAATATTTAGTTTGTTTTATAGAATGGTGTTTCCTGACTTTTCTATTCACAAATAAAAGGAATTAGGGTCTTTGGCTTAAATATATTGTAATCCCCATGTGTATAAATTGTAATCCCCTAGTGTGATTTTATTCCACAGTGAACATTTGACATTATTTGAGGACACTTTGGGTTTTTACTCCTAAAGAGAAAAGACATACTTATTGAGAATGTAGAAAACAGGCTGATTAACATTTGACAGAGCAAAGGACCAATCCCTCCAGAAAAATACAACCAAAATCACCAATGCTAAGTAAGTCTGTGAAGAACTAGAACCAAAGAAGGCTGGCATGTTCTCTTAAGACTCTAGCAGTTCAGAAGACCATCTTGCAAAACTCAAAGTACCACAGACAATTGAGGGAGCTCATCATACACTGTCAAAGAAGATATGGAAACCTTTCTGGAGGCTGAGTCACCACCAGAGATTATCAGGAAACCCCCAAAGCTGATGGAAATTTGTCAATAGGGAATTGCTGCATCTAGGGAAAGATTATGTCAATGCTTGCCAGCTGAGAATGCAGCATTGTAAAGTTCAGCAGAAGCTCATTGTGTAGAACTTCAACAGTTCAACAAGCCAATAGCAACATATTCCATTTTGCCTCATTCTTTTCTTTCTTCTTAGTTTCAGATGCCCACAGAGACTAGGAGGTAACCAAAGTGGATGATCAAGCCAGGTAGAAGAGAATGAGCAGGATCTTTTCCAGGTTTGGATCGTTGTCCTTTGAGCTCAGGGACAGAGAAGAGTAGAGAGAAGGAAACTTATGGGTAAAAGTCAGAGGAGAAGATTCCAAGTCACTGGCCCCTTCTCCTTATTCAAATCTTCATCTGCACATGCAGTAGGGTTCACAGAGCCCAGAACCTTAGAGAAGAGGAAATCAGAGTGAAACTATCTTACTGTTTCTTTCCAAATACCATGCAAATGACCAGTTTCACAAAGGTGGCTGTGGAGGATAAAATAGATGGAGAATAAAAAGGCCATTGTGGGCAAACAATATGACAGCAGTTAATAACGATCTTTGTTTTTCCTTTCCCTTTGCATGGAATGCAAGCCACAAGCCTGAAAGAGATCTTATCTGAAGACTATAACTGAAGGATGATTTACACACATACTCATGCATGCATACAAATATATACACACATAAATGCATGCATATATATATATATATATATACATATATATGTAGGGTTTGTGGTGTTTCATGTACACTCAGCCACAGGGCTCAGGCCCCTGATAAAGGTGGGATGCGGGAGTTTTGACTGATCATAGGTAGGCTATAGGAAGCTGCAGGACACCGTTGTGGGGATGAGTGCAGTCTGAGATCCCTGGGACAGCTGGAGCTAGCTCAGGGTCCCTGGGCCTGCAGGGAGGCTGGGACCATCTGGTTCTCAGGCTCTTGGACACCCAGGTGCCACTGGATGCTGTGGAAGAGCTGAGAACAGAGTGGGGGCCTCGGGCTGGACCTAGCCTGGGACTGAAGGGGAAAAGAGGGGAGAGCTCTGGCTGGGTCCCTAGAGGAGGAGGAGAGTCCTTGGCTTGCTCAGCAAGTGGCTTGGCTTGGTGGAAGCTGTGGCTAGGAGTGCCGAGAAGGCTTCTGTGGGAGATTAGGCAGCTGGCTCTTTAGACGAAAGCCTTTTCCATTGCTCTCCACAGTGAATCCCAATGAAAAAACACAGTCCATAGTTTTAAGACATTTATTGTCATGGCTGAGAGTGGCGATGAGTAAAACCATACCCCACTTTCTCAGGGCAGGCCTGAGGTTAAGTACCTTTGTAGAGAGGAGTGTCTGGGAAGGGGAGTTTATTGGCTACACCTCCAGGGCTTTCTCATTAAAATGGAGATTTATGTAATTTGTGGAGGGGTTTGGGCTGTTGCCCTTATGTGACTGATGACCACAAATTTATGGAGGACTGCCTCGTGTGTCAGGAGCCTAGTGTCTGGGAGCATGGCAACACCTACAGTCCCTGAAGGGTCACAGGAGTTTCAAACCTATGCTTAATCAGGAACCAGGCTGCCTTTCACTGTCCTACACACACTCAAATATGCACATTTCCACCCTCATATGCACACATACACACATAAATGCATGCATATACACACACACATACACTCCAATATACATGTATCCACCCTCACACCCACGCACACTCTTGTGTATGCTCACACACATAACACACACACTTAGATACACATACTCATGCATGTTTGTGCACATCAATTTCATTGTCTCAGGACTCTGCAGTGCTTCTCACTCTCTGAAATCTTATTGGTTAGTCACTTTATGTCCCATCTTCTCTCTGTCCTGAGAGAAGCAAGTACCATGAAGCTAGATGCCATTTTCCTTCAGCTTAAAGCTGCATCTCCAAGGCCCATAATTGTGTCTGCATTATAGTAGGTACTCATTAAATACATTGAGGTCATCCACCCTTCAATCTTGATAAAGTCAGAGGTGTCTCACTGTGTCCTTGAAGCGTGGGGAGTGCTTATCTGAAAAAAGACAATGCTGTAACCTTCCTATTAAGTTTTGAATCTCAGAAAGTGGGGGAAATAGCCAAGAATCCAAAGGGAGAGAAAGGGAAAGAGGGAGGTAGAGAGGAAGAAAGAGGGGAGAGAAGAAAGGAAGGAGGGAGGGATACAGGAAGGGAATGATGGAGACAGAGGGGAGAGAGAGGAATGGAGGAAGAGAGAAGGAAAGAGAGGGAAAGAGGGGGAAAAGGAGGGAGGATGAGAGAGAGTAGAAGCTAAGGAGCAGAAGCAGAGAGGTCAGGGTAGTGAGGCTTATGATACTCAGGAAGCTTCCTTCAGCCTGCTCCAAGTGAGGGAGTCTCTGCAGCTGCAACAGGAGTCCATGAAGGTCTTGGCAAGACAATGGCTCACTCACCATCTCATAAATCTGCCAAATCCTGGGGGCTTGGGTGGACAGAACATTTGCTAACTGACAGCATCTAATTGTCTCCCTTCTGGATTCTGAGACCTGCAATTTCCACAGAGTTGGGGGAAGGCTTCCAAAGCCTGAGGGATTTTTCCAGCAGAGACAACCATCAGACAAGAGTGAAATCCATCCTGGTTAGAAAGGGCAGTTTATTGACTCAGAAGATAGGATTAATGAATAAGTAACCAGAGCCATGGCATCTCTAGGGGCTGTAAGCCCCTGTGAACTAGTAAGGAGCAAAGTATGAGGTGGAACATAGTGGTGTGTACCTACTCATAGACTTGTGTGAGGACATACATGAATATAGATGGCCCTAACATACTATGATTTGACCCAAAATATTTCTGCCCTTCGAAAGCAAAATGCTTTAATTCAGCCCACACTTTGAACTTGTGTCTTTTCCTAGGCTGATGACATCTGCTAGGGCACTGCCATATGATTCTGGTCAGCAAGCATATGTCCCAGTTCCTAGTCAACTCCTAATCAGTTTGCTACCATGAATATCACCAAACTAATATCTACATATTGAGCACGACACTATTACACTACAATGGATGGCAGGCCAGGTATATACAATGCATTTTTCACTGAACAGACACATAGTAACATGTGGACATGCAGAGGTTTTCAGGTATTAGTAGAGTCTCCACATCACTCCAAAAAGGATTTGAAATGTCTTTTGAAAGGAGCATGTGTAATATGAGTAATAAGAAAAGAATCATTGGACCAGAGTTGGAAACAGCAGGGAAGCTTCTGTGCCAAGTGGGCACTATCCTCTTAGACTGCTTGTATTAATTGCTTGTATACTGCTATGAAAAAATACTACATTCAAGGGAAGTTATAGAAGGAAGGAGTTATTTGTGTCTTACAGTTCCAGAAGGATGTGAGTCTATCACCATCAGGGCAGGGAGCATGGCAGCAGGAGTGCAGACATGGCACCAGCAGGGCAGCTAAGCGCTCAGGTCATAGTTAACAACCTGGAAACAAGGAGCACATTGAAAATAGTTCTAGCCATCTAGAACCCACCCTAGTAATAAACCTCCACCAACAAAACTAAGTTTCACCAACTGACGACCAAGTATTCAAGAATATCAAGTTATGGAAAGCATTCTCATCCAAGCCACCACACTATTGTCTTAGTAACAATGAGTTGCTTAGGAGGCATTTGGAGAGGTATCCCAGAACTCTAGTTCATCTGCAAACTGGGACACTCTAGCTGTGTTTCATGTCTTTTCATTGGGGAGGGGGGGGGTCTTTAAAATGTTCAGCTTATTTTCATATAAAAGGATGAGTGGTTTTTGCAAATAGACCATGTTAGATTTATTAATTTAGGAGTATGTGCATGCATACATGAAAACGTGTGTGTGTGTGTGTGTGTGTGTGTGTGTGTGTGTGTGTGTGTGTGTGTGTGTAGGTATGCATGTAAGGTGCAAATAATGGACACCCTGGAACTGAAGTTACAGGGAGTTGTGAGCTGCCCAACAAAGGTGTTGGAGTTTAGACTCAGGCCCTCTGCAAGAACAACAGCACTTCTCTGCTGAGCCACATGCACAGCTTCTCAACAGCACAGATGCTTTCTGGAGGGTCTGCCTTTCACTGGTTTTACTCCATGATATCACTCAATGAACATGCCCTCATGACATTGAATAGATAGCTTTAGAAAGAAGTAAATCTTCAAATCAGAACCGTAACTTTAGCCCTAGTCCACTCTCTTCTTTCCACTGTAAGTCTGAGTGTGTTTTGATTGGATGTTACCCAGAGTAGCAAGATGTTGAATTTCTGAGAAGCATGTGGCACCTGAGATCAGCTAAGGGTCATTGATTTCCCTTTCCTTGGACGTCCTCCAATACCTGTGCTTGCTGGGAAAAACTGTCATCTGGAGACATTAGAGCTGATTGCTTTCACTCGAATTTTCTGTCTGTGCAGTTCTCTCTTGGAACTGTGCATTTGGAGTGTCAAATACTTAGAGGCAAGATGACTGCAGAATGTCCAGACATGTATAGGGTACCTGTATAACCCCTTGCACAGCTGGGAAACATCAGGGAAAAGGGACACAAAGAACGAAAGAGCCAGAAGTGGGTGAAGGCAGAGTGTAGAAAGCTGAATCCAAGCCTGGCTCTTGTACTCCTGAGCTAGCTTCACAAGGTTGGCCAGTCAATAGTTTGTCATGCAAATATATACAAAGTTAAAAGTCTATGTGTGTGTGTGCATGTAGGGGGAAGACTTCTTCAGTGGTGTAGCCACTGGTAAGGTGCCCATGCTCCTATGAACATCCTAATGAAATTTATTGGTATACATTGGTGTACACACATACACACACACACACACAAACACACACACATAGGATTTCAAAACATAACCTCATGATGATGCACATAGTAGGATTTGTGTCCTCATTTTTCTTTTCCATGTAAGCTCCTGGAAACCTAAGATGCAATGTGCCTTTCCATCTTCGTAACATGGTAGGGTGCTATGATGTCAAGGTGTGTGTGTGTGTGTGTGTGTGTGTGTGTGTGTGTGTATGCATTTAGCCTTTGGGACCCCTGAAGCTGATTTGTTACCACACATATCAGACCAATGTCTAAAATTTGATGACTATAACTGCTCTGCTCTGCCATCATGGCGACCAAAACACTTGCCTTTTGGAGGTTCATTAAGCCACATGGGTCAGCTTATCTGAACTCTACTCCCTAGCAAATAAATCCAAGGAAACTATGCCATTGGCATCCCCTGGGCTTTGATAATAGCCAGTGCAGGGTGCATGAGAGTGTGAGAGATTGTGTGGGTGTACTTGAGAGTACGTGTATGTAGTTGTGTGTACACACTGGTGCAGTCAATGTGTTTCTGTGAATGTAAATGGGAATGTGTATATATTTGTGCATGTGGATGTCTGCATATATGAGAATGATTTCATGTTGGTGTTTGTGATTATATATGTGTGTGAATGTATATAGGAATATATATGTATATATATATATGTTAGTGTGTGAATGAGTATGTGAGTATATGTGTGTGCATTGGTATATGTGAGTATGTTTATGGGAATGTATTGGTGATTATGTTGTAGGAATGTGTATTGTATTGTTGAATTGAATTGGTGATTATGTATGTATAAACAGTGTCTGTGTTGATGTATGTCCATGTGAATGAGCCTATGTGTGCGCATTGATATAGTGCCTGTGTGTATGAAATAGATATGTTAGAGTGTGACTATGTCTGAGAGCATGAGATATGTGCATATAATTTCACGTATATGGGAGCGTGTGTACATTGGTGCATGTGAGTGTATGCCTAAGAGAGTATGAGAGTGTATGCATGAGTATGTGTGTACTGGCACATGTGAATTTATGTGAATGTGTGTAGGCATGTGTGCACTGGTGCATGTGAATTTATATGTATGTGTGAGTGTATGAGTGTGTGTGTGTGTGTGTGTGTGTGTGCGCGCGCGCGCACACATTTTAAGTGTTCATTGCTCTATTTTGGATCCTTCCATTTATCCAAAGAACAAATACCAAATAGAGGCATAAGGACATTCTAAGGGAGTGTCCTGGCTCTCCAGGGTTCTATTGAACCTGTTTTTAATTTTCTCTTCTGATACTGGAACTTTGTAACTCATACAAACTCTTCCTCAGGAGAGCACCCAGTGACATGTGACTGTTTTTTAATGCCCCTGCTGTTCCTACTTTGAATGTTTCTCTTTAAATTTCTGCTCTTTCTCTTGCTGGTCTTCCCTCTCCTCCTCAGCAGCAATTCCCTAGGAGGACTGGGGCAGCTTTCCTTGCCAGTCCTTCTTTGCCTCCCTTTTGTAATTCAGAGCGGAGGCTACTGTGCACCTTATGAAGGACACTGGATAATAACAAAATCGCTGATAATGCTAAAGATAGCTCTTAATGAATCTTGCTGCGTGTTACTGGAAGCATTTGCGCTGGTGAGAGGAACCTTTTCCAGCTCTTTGAGAATTTCACATTCCGAGACTTCCACAGCGTTGGGAGGGTTGTTTAGCACTGGCTAAAAATAAAAACATTCTCTTTGCCGAGAGCTAGATCTAATTTGTTAAACTGGTTGCCTTTGTTTTTCTGGTTTTATTTTTTAAGCTGTATACTTTCCTGAATACAAAAATAGCTGAAGTACATTTCATTTTTTTCCCCTCCCTTGACTGTTGACAGCCTGTGATGTGGAGTACAGAAAGAAATGAAGTCTGTTTTCTTATTAAAATGCATTGAGTCTCCCAGGTAGGCACTGGGGTTTCACAGGCACGCTGCCTCATTTACAGGGGATTCTAGCTGGCTGGAGCCTGCTGCTCTTTATAGAAGCCCTGCAGGAGTCACCTTATGCTTGTGCTTTCTGAGTGTCTGCTTGGATGCAAGCTGCCCTGGCATTGTGACTTAGTGCAGAGGGAAATGCCACCACACTGTCTTTTGTAGACAGACCCATTATTAATTTATTCAGTAATTCTTTTGTTGAAAACCTACTATGTGCCAATCAGCATTCTAGGCTCTGACAGTGAGCAAACCACACCAAGGTCCCATGGCAGTGATGAGCCTAAGTTGAAGTAGAATGAGACAGAAACCCAGTATATATACAGATGTCTCCTGGTGACAAGTGCTGTACAGAAACAGGAGACAAGGAAGACCAGAAACCTGAGGTTGCACTGTCCTCATGACCTCATGAAAATGACTTCATTCCAATCTTTATTAGGAACTGAGCATTTAAAGCAGGGAAGCCAGTTGCAAAGGCCCTGGGGCTAGCAAGCTTGGTGTGAAAAGAGCAACAGAGAGCAGAAAGGCTGGAGTATAGTGAGTAAGGCAGAAAGTGCCAATGGTGAAGGGAGGTGACTC
Source organism: Tokudaia tokunoshimensis (assembly GCA_036184795.1). Taxonomy (NCBI): domain Eukaryota; kingdom Metazoa; phylum Chordata; class Mammalia; order Rodentia; family Muridae; genus Tokudaia; species Tokudaia tokunoshimensis. Next base: position 100,752,344 of record BTHU01000001.1, read on the forward strand.
CGGCATGCAGTATCCCAGAGTTCACTTCAGTACCCTTGGCTTTTAGGCTTAGAGCATGGAAGGTCTTGTGACATTTTAATATAAGGAGCGATGGGCCTGCAATTCAGCTCTGCATTTCCTAAGCTTGTTTATTTTCCCTTCACTTCAGGCCATTCTGTCTCTTTCACCATTAGGCATTTGTTGTTTTTGTTTGTTTGCTTTTGTCAAACCTCTCTGTCCCATGAGTACACAGCTCCTCATGGGTACAGGCGGGAGCTTGATTCACTGAGTATAGTCCCTGATGCTTGCATGATGCGAGCACGCACTGCCACAAAGATGTATGAAACAGACCAGTTTTGTAGCCAGAGAACAAAAAGGAATGGTTCTACTAAAATTAAAAATAAAACAAAGCAAAACGAAAAAAACCAAACCATTCTTTAAAACAAGGAGAGAAAACCACGAATTCTATAATCATAAAACATATGTACATCTTCTTTTCTTTCTACATATTTCTTTTCTTTGTTTTTCTCCTGCCAGTGAGTTTTATACAAGCAGTGATCCCAGCATAGTCATTCAGTATTCATCATTTCAGTTTAATGTGGGAACACAAGCATTTCCCAACATTTGTATAGATTCTCTGCATTCGCTTTGAGATAGCTGATCAATACAGCTTTATAGAGAGGAACCACAGTTTGTCCTGCCAGTTCGACTCGGGGCCACTTAAAAACCTTGTATGCATGCCTTTTTTTATTTTTTATTTTATTTTCCGATATAGACACCACAGCAGCAGCCATCTCTGTGATTGTTTGTCCTTTTTCATTTTGTTATCTCCATATTTTTCAGGCTGTTTCCAGCAGCGAGGGGCTTAGTTCCAAGGACATCATCACTGTTACTATTTATAATTTTCATTTCCCTTTCCCGTGGTTGCTACAGTCCACATCACAAGTGTGGACCCTAGCATCATCTTCCCACTTCAGATGGGTGTAGCTTCTTTGATTTCCTGATACATTCCAAGGCCAGCCTCTGCGTGTCAAAGATGCACAGGTGATGAGATCCTTTATCTGCTATTTCTCCTGCAGAGTCTTCTCATTTAATCTTTGCAGCAGTTCTCACTGGCAAGTTTTCTTGCTTATATTGAAAAAAAGGAATGGGATCAGGACGAGCCATCATCAAATCAATAGCCTGTCCACAAGCTAACCAGAAGTAGACTAGCGACTCAGTCCAGGCTCTGTCTGTCTCTTTCTTTTCTAGGTTGGGTAGACCAACAGTAATGCATCACCCCTAACCTCAAGAGTTCAGCTTAGCATCATAGACTCTATGGGTGCAAATACAGCCATGCTGAGTTATGAAAGGATCAGAGCTAGTTCCTAAGAAAGAATAATTAAGTCTGTCACAGCGGCAGTCGGGGGACAAGGGTTCAAAGACAAGACGGCGGAGGAGAGTAATTTTCTACAGAAAATGTGAGAAGGCATTTCAGAAAATACAAGACTGTGCTTTGAAACTAGACCTAGAAGTATGGAACAAAATGACATGTGTGGAAGCACTGGGAAGTACGGTCACCAGAGCTGGTGATGATAGCAGGATGAGGAAGGTTAGGCTGAGGACAAAGATGCAGGCCAAGCTGATGCTAGAACGAGCATTCTGGGCTTGGTACCATCAGTCAACTTGGCCCAAGTCTTGCTGTTCCTTGGGATTGTTGAGGCGAATCCTAGTTTTGTGTTATCTGGTTAGTTTTTAATTGAATTGTAGTCCAGTTGGGTTAAATTCTTTGTAGGTAGGACCAAGGGTGACTCATGTGCCACCAAGAAAAATTCTCTTATAATTATAAGAGAAAATCATTCACTGTATACTATAGAATAAAATTCAGACCCTTAAATAGTACAGGATCAGGGGGATGCATGTGGATCAGACTGGTGCTGAAACAATGGCTCTGGGGGTACCACGAGTGTGTGCTGTGCAGGATGGTGAGTGCAATCAGGTACAGGTGTGCCATAATCAAAACCACATTGCAGATCTCTCCCACAGCAGTTCTCAACCTTCCTAATGCTGTGACCATGTAATACCGTTCCTCACGTGGTGTCCCGTAACCATAAAATATTTTGTTGCTACTTCATAGCTGTAACTTTGCTACTGTTATGAATCATAATGCAAATGCCTCATGTGCGGGATAGCTGATGTGTGACCAGTGTAAAAGGGTCGTTCAACCCCCAGAGGATCACCATCCACAGGTTGTGAGCTGCTTCTCTAGAGTCTAGTGAAATTGAACACTGTACCCCAGTGGTTATGTGACGCCCTGGCTGTAGTGTCAGAGGAGCCAGTGACACAGCTTCTCAGATCTGGTGCCTGGGGAGTGTAAATCCACGCTTCAAGTTTTCAACCAGCCATCCACCCCCTGGCCTGGGATAACCTTAATGTGTAAACCCTGAGTATATTCTAAAAGCTTATTGGAGATGTAGAGTTTCACCCCCTACTTAAGACCTCCTAAATCAGATTCTGTCCTGTAACATGGTCCTAGAGTATGCTTATACACATCAAAAAATTGGAAGACACTGTGTATTAGTCAGGGTTCTCTAGAGTCACAGAACGTATGGGTAGTCTCTATATAGTTAGGGAATTTGTTGATGACTTACAGCTTGTAGTTCAACTCCCCAACAATGGTCAACAGCAACTGTGGATGGAAGTCCAAGGATCTAGCAGTTGCTCAGTCCCACGAGGGAACCAGGCAAGGAAGAGTGAGAGAGCCTTCTTCCAAGGTCCTTATGTAGGTCTCCAGCAGAGGGTGTGGCCCAGATTAAAGGCGCGTGCCACCGTGCCTTTAATCCCAGATGACCTTGAACTCAGAGATCTCCTTGTGTTAATCTTCTGGAATTCATACTCACTATGCTTCAAGATCTCCATGCCAAGATCCAGGTCAGAAACTTGTATCTCTGAGCCTCCAGATTAGGATTATAGGTGAGCCTTCCAATTCTGGACTGTAGTTCATTCCAGATATAGTCAAATCGACAACCCAGGATAGTCACTACACACTGCTTCAGTGATACTTCAGAAGTAATATCATTAATGGTAGGTAACATTTTTTTTATTAAAAATATCTGAATATGTAAACATTTATAATAAAATAAATAAATGTGACAGAAAAAAGCCAGCAGTTTAGGTATATGATAATGTACCCAGGGCATGCCATATGTGAGGGATTACAAATTTGTTTGTGCATGTGCACATATGTAAGCATGTGAGCATATCTTTGACAGACAGGACAGAGAGATAATGTCTACATCTATATTACCCATTCATTTTCCAATGTCCTATAGGGTTATAAGAACCATGACAAATGGAAGAGCAAGTAAGACTTTTTATATGAAAAGCTTTTGTAAGTGACTGTGTAAACATCTTTATGAGATTCTGTTTTGGGTGGGGGTTGGTAGTATTTTGTTGCTAAATTGTGTGTGTGTGTGTGTGTGTGTGTGTATGTGTGTGTGCACATGCATACCCATGTGTACATTGAAGGGTGTGTGCATGCACAAATCACTATATATCCTTCAGTTTTCACAGATCATGGCTCATATATAGCATTATGTAGTCACTGGAAACAGCTCACCAATGTGTGGTTAGTGTTGTCAGTCTGACAGGATCTGGATTCACCTGAGAGATAAGCCTCAAGCACAACTCAAGACAAGCACAACTGTGAGTGACTATTTAGGTGTCTCTGGGAGTGCCTGTTAGGAAACACCTGGATTAGGTAGTTGGGGAAGGAAGACTTGGTCACTGTGAGTGATACTATTCCATGGTTTTGAAGAAGAAGTGAGCTAAGCCCAAGGGCCCTTTCTTTCTGCTTCTGGGCTGTGGATGCAAGATGATGAGCTAAACTCCTTAAATAGCTGCTGCCTCTGTGGTTTCCCCATGATGGACTGTCACCACAAACTGTGAGCCAAAATAAACTTTCCCTCCATTAAGTAGCATTTGTCAGTCTTTGGCACAACAAGAGGAAAAGCAATGAAAAGGTTGCAGAGTCAGAATCCCAAATCTCACACAAGATTTCACACAGAAGTCCAGTGAGCCATGAAACTCAACACCTGACAAACTACACAGAGTCCTACATGTACACCACTGTCATCTGTTTCCAATGCCCCTTATCTCAGTCAACCAGGTCCCCACACAAACCCGCAGGCATTTATGACAAATGTACACACAGTCCTCCAGGGGCATCTTTAGTTGTGAACTTCTACATGGACATAAACCTCAAACAGACTCTAGCTAATGACCCTTGGAGAGAAGCTAAGCCTTGTGGTGTTCAGGATGACTTGAGAATGCAGCTTTAGATCCTGTTTTCAACTCCTAATGCCAGGAAAGGCAACAGATAGCAGAGAAGATTCCTTGCTCCTTAGATCAGAGAGAATCCCTAAATCCAGGCTCTGAACTGAGAAATTTTCCAATCAAGAACTTACCCTTGACTCCCTCCAGCCAACTGTGTGCTTCCATTCTCATATTCAAATGTGCATACCTTTTGTTTAAGGCTTTCTACTGAGCTGAGATACCTATTGTCCTAGATTGGTACTAAGAGCACATTTCTTGATCTTTTTCTCTTGAATCCAATGACCATGGTATATTTATAGCTCACATTTTGAAGTATAGATGGTTCATGTGAAAACTAAAGTCAAATAAGCTTTGATCACACATGGATATATTTACAGAAAAGCAGGGACAAGAAAGTACACAGAAGCATTCTCAAAAGTGCACTCCCTTCTCTCTGTCCATCAGGACTCAGGCCTGATACCACATCCAGATCACCAGCCCTGACACACCCCCATCATCAGGAAACTGAAGCTTTAGCTAAATGAATGGAAAATCACAAACTCCATAGAACTGGTGATTAGTGAATGCTCACAGTGGCATCTCAAGATGGCCAGTGACCAGGAAGTACCAGCTTGTTCAGTTTCACTCTCGATGGCAAGTGTCTAGCCCATCTTCAATTGCTTCAATTGAGTGCCTGGACTGTGTAAGGAAAATCAGTTGTTTGACTCATAATTTTTCTGACTCAAGGATCCCAACAGCAGGTATCCTGTTAGATGGGCCCTCCTGATCTCTCACCCTTGGCAGATAAATGGCTCATGTGCTAGCAGGGAAGCAAGGGATGGATGGGCTGGAGTCCCTCTTTTATAAGAGCACTAAGACCACCCCCCCCCACACACACACTTACAAGGCAACATTAAGCCATTCTGGGAGTAAAGACCACATGGTCTGACCTTTCCCATGAGGAAATGTGGTGGTTTGAATAAGAACAGCATCTATAGCCTCATACATCTGAATGCTTAGTCATTGGGGAGTGACAATATTTGAGAAGGATTAGGAGGTGTGAACTTGTTGGTGGAAGTGTGTCTCTGGGGGTGGGCTTTGTGGTTTCAAATGCTCAAGACAGTTTCAGTGCGTCTCTTGTCCTGTTGTCTGTGGATCTCTCAGCTACTTCTCCAGTGCCATGTCTGTTTGTGTGCTGCCCAGTTCCCTGCCATGATGACAATGGACTAAACCTCCAAAACAGTAAACAAGTACCAATTAAGCACTTGTCATTTGTAAGAGTTCCTGTGGCTGTGGTGTCTCTTCACAGCCAAAGAATATTGCCTAAGACAGGAAGTGTCTCAAAGATTCCATCGCCTGGATGCCACCACAATGGGACATGGAATTGGGGAACAAATCATATGCAACCCCAGTGGCAAGAAAGCACAGTCACACTAAAGGAAAGTCTGCCACATGTAGTCTGGGTTTTCAAACCTTCTCCAACTTGCCTTTAACAATGATGCTTGAGCTTCTGGACTGAAAGGCTTTGTTTCCTTCCTAAACCATGGCCGTGAATATTGTCATTATTAATTTGTGGGTTCACTGAGAACAAAAGTACCCAACCCTGGCAGTGAAGGGAAGCCCTCACTTTGCTGGCAAGCTATTCAGGGTGTTTTCTCTGGACTGAAAGCTGGGGTTGCCTTTAGCACTGCCCTCTCTCCTTCTTCAGATGCATATGGGGGGACTCGACTTTTCTCCCTGGGGCAAAGAGGGGAATAAGGAAGGGAGTGTGACTTGGCAGAGAGAGAAAGAGGAAAAAAACAGAGACAGCACTTTGAAAAGGAGAGAGACAGCAATGTGGAGAAGAAGAGAGTAGGAAAGAGAATCAACAGGGAAATAGACTGGAATAATTGTTTATGAGACCAAGGAAATGGGAATAATATCATAATGTGCTCAGGTGTGTGAGTGTGTGTGTGTGTGTGTGTGTGTGTGTGTGTGTACATTCAAATATGTCTAAGGATGGGAGAGATGGTGGGAAAAGAAAAAGATGTGAGCCACCTTTTGCAGGTAAGTGAACTACTGGCCCTCATCAAAGAAGCTTCTCTATATAACAAATGGACACCATCACAGATAGCCACAGCTGGACAGAATAGAGAGATTAACAAATCATGGAGCACCCAGCCACAGCTGATATTTCTGCATTACAGCTCCTGTATCTATGGCTCAGGGAACACTGCAGAAAAGAAGGTAGAAAGATCATAAAACCAGAATACCAGAAAGCCTGCTGTGAAGCCTCCTAGAAATGACTGTCTAAAGAAGACCAGAGCAATTGGGATTATCTATGGACATGCTAACATGGGGAGAAAAAACCTGTGGGGTATCACCCATAGACAAGCAAGGAGAGGGGAAATTGCCTCTCCCAGGGATGAGACCTTTATTGGCTTCCCAATTTATACTGGACAGCCTTAAAACCATATACATGCAAACAACAAAAACAGACACAGGAAGTCATATTTATTCACACACACACACACACACGTACACATGCATGACAAATGCAAACTAAAACAAGCTATCAACTTGAGACACAGAAAGACATAGGAAAATCTTAAGGGGGGATCTAGGAAGGCTTGGAGAGAAGAAAGTGAGGAGGGAAATTGTGTTATCCTATTTCAATTTAAAGTATTAAAAAATAACAAAAATTAAATTTTATTTTTTAAAAATGTGCAAGTGAAGAGAGAAATTAAGGATGCTGTATGCAAATGTGTGTGAAAGCAGGATGGGAAGGGAAATAGAGACAGACAGACAGACAGATGAGAGGAACTTGCTAGTCATAGAGTAAGCATAATCAATAAATATCAAATCCCTTCAAATTGGTTCAATGTATGATCAATTTCCCAAAGCCACTTCACAAAAATGATTTATTTGGGTTCATTACAAAATTCACATAATTAGAACACAATCTATTTCTTTTAAAACTTAAAAATTTATTGAAACTTGTATAGAAACATCTTTGGAGATGTTACTGTTCTTTTGATTGGTTTTCAATTCATATTACTAAATAATATTTAAATAGGTAGTTATTTTAGGTATTTCTTGTCACATTCTACTTTTTTTTTAACTTATTTTTGTCAGTTCTGGTCTGCTAGAACAGACAAAAAATCACCCTCTTCAGGGTAAAGGAAGAGGGAGTCCAAATACATCAGAGAGGGAGTAGAAAGAGGAGACATGGAGGAGTAGACAACAGGCAGCTTGAATTCAGGACGAAGGGTGTGGTGGTTTGAATAAGAATGGCCCCCACAGGCTAATAGATTTCAATGCTTGGTCACCAGGAAGTGTCACCATTTGAAAGGATTAGGGACTGTGACCTTGTTGGAAGAAGTTATCACTGGGAGTATGCTTTGGGTTTTCAAAAGCCCAAGCCAGACACAGTGCCTCTCTCTTCCTGCTGCTTCCAGATCTGGAAATTCAACTCTCCAGCACCAGGTCTGCCTGCACACTGCCCTGCTCCCTGCCATGAGGATAATGGATTAAGCCTCTGAAACAGTAAGCAAGTCCTAGTTAAATGCTTTCTTTTACGAGAGTTGCTGTGGTCAGGGTGTCTCTTTACAGCAATAGAACACTGAGTAAGACAGAAGGGCAGGCAGGAGGAATCACAAACTTTATAAATTGGAAAAGTAACAAATTTATATAGGGTGTTTTAACAATTGACTATTTAAGAAAATGTTCAGACAAGGCTTTTGTTTCTGTAAAAGCTTCATTCAACAGTGATCAATCTATTGTCAGTTTCTGGGGATGGGATACAAAACTGAAAGAATAAATAAGGGCGTTTGTGGGCCGGGGTGGCTATAATAGGCTACCCAAACATCTATACTAGCTCCATGTCCTAAGCAGTGTGAAGGATCCAGAAATGGATCTAAATCAAGTATGCCTGTAGGAGGTGCTATCTCCAGAAACCCCAAAAGATGAGTAGGTGGGAGATGGAGGAAGTTAGGCCCAGCTGGCATAGTTCAAAATGAGAATTCAAACATTTCCATTCTAGACATGACTGAGCCTGGTGGGAAGGTAAGCCAGGATGCTGGATGATGCGTGGGAATCCAGCACTGATTGACTGGAGATTGGGTGTTCAGTGAATACCAGAGATGGGGAAAGGGATTCTCACGGACCAGTTGGAGTTCAGGCTCTGGCCAATTTCCCAAACAAAGTAGATATGAAAACCTCTGAGAAGGACAGTGGCCCAGAAAGAGAGTATGTTGGGAAGGAAGTTAATCTCCTGGGCATAGGTGTGACAGCGCATGGGGTGTGTGTGTGTGTATGTGTGTGTGTGTGTGTGTGTGTGTGTGTGTGCATTCACAGAATTAAGTGAAAGGTCTTGAAGGAAACCAAAGGAATAGCAAGTGGGAATCAGGACACAGAGTGCCCAGTCACATAGTGGTAATACTGCTTACAAAGAAAAGCCACAGACTAAGGCAGAGGAGACTTTACAATGGTTGGAATAGAGTAGAAAATGTGGGAACCATATAACAGCCCAGGTTTGGGGGCAGAAGCTTTGGCAGCACAACCATATTAAGACAAAATTGGCTATAAAGGGATGAAGTGAGGGGCACAAAGGTGTGGTTCCCAGGTCACCATGTTCTGGAGTCCAGTTGGGTAAGTTTGACTTTAAGGATCATCCATTCAGAGGTCCCCATCTCTTGTTTCCAATAAAAAGAAGGATGAGCCCGGAGCAGAGAAGGGAGGAGAGACTGAGAATGCTTCAGGCTCACTAGACAGGCTTTGGAAATTTACAAGCAAGAGAAAATAGTTTTATATGCTTCAGCATGCTTTGACCTTTCTGGAAAATTCTAGTGCTGCCATAAGACTCAGCTCTTTGAAAATGAGCAGCCACCTTTCAGAACACGACTGAAGTCCATGGTGCCATTTGCCAGTAAGTCCTGCCCTTTTGCTATGTGGAAGCCTGCATATCTCAGCCCGGAATATAATTGATTGGATTAGTTTAGCTTGCTAAAACCTTGGTTCATGATATTGTGCATTTGAATTTTATAATATGGAAAATTAATTTCTTAAGTTATTAGGACAGAAAATTCAATAGGATTAATTCTCCTGGCTCAAAAATAATCAGAGGTCACCATGGCAACACACATCAATGGAGCAATACACAGTGGATGAAACACCTCCCATGTTTGGCTATTTATTCAAGGCCTCTCTAGTCTCTGACCCTGGGCATTTGGAAGTGTGACCAAGGCACCTGAGGCTCTGTTGCTGCTGAGTCTGGGCTCAAGATCCATTAGGAGAGACAAGATGAAGCGGACTTGGCAGCTGTCTTGCCCAAGGTAGGCCCACATTCCTAGGGACCAAGAGTTGATGAAAACAACAACCATGCTCAAATTCATAAGACAAATGTGGGAATGAAGCAGCCATGGCAGGATTCATGTCATTTACTTCATGCTAAATGTGACTTCTTGGAAATGCGAGAAAAATTGGCTCACACACACTAAGGGGGTTTCAAGGTTGAATAGTCCCGGCTGAGGGAAGTAAGGAGACCCGAGGACACTGATTCCCTCTCCCATTTGATTTTTCTCTGGACTGAGCTAAGACAAAGAAGGATTTTTTTTCTTCTGCGTCCCCAATTCTACTTTCATGAGAAGCTGGGTGATTGACAGCATCCACTCTACAGCAGCCAAGGTAGTCCATACTGGAGCTGGGTGTGGTGGTACATTCAGAATGGATGCAGGAGGCCATGAGTTCAGGGCCAGCCATGGCAACAAGGATAGATCCTGTCTCAAGAGAAACAAATTTTAAAAAAGCAAAATAAAACAAGTAATAAAAGCAGGCTGCTGGAGATATTAGAATGCAGAAGAGAGAGTAATACAGCAAAGCCCATGCTTTTTTCCTTTACATGTAATTTACATATAAATTAAAGAACACCAGCATATTTTATAGTATTACAAGCTGTGTTTTGGAGTTATTCATGATGCACAGAGAAGGAAAAGAAGAGAAGGACATGGAATCTGTTGACTCCTAAGCACACTTAGACTCACCAAAGGAATATTCGAACAGAACAACGACCTGTGAACATAGGTTGGCTGGGCTCAGAAACATAGTAGCAAGGTGACCTTGTCACATGTCCACTTGGGCTGGCATCTTCTTTTTTATCCCATGGGCGAGACCTTCAGAGAATATGGAGAGAAAGTAATGAGACTACAAAAACCTACTTCAAATCAGTAGCTATAGATGATTCCAGACCAATCACAAAGTCCATCATCTGGATATCTCTTATGTTTGTTTGTTTTAAATGACTCAGAAAATTCTTACAATGGATGCATTGCATAAGAGCAGAAGAATTTTAGATTCTTTGCCCCCAGACAGGCTTATTTCCATACATCTTCTATCCCCCTGTTGCAGGGCTTCAGTTCTGACCAGTCTGGCTATCGGTGGGTGGGAACACACAGGGTTGGAACAGGTATAGTCTCCACCTACAGTGCTCTGGATTCTTCTGCACCATTTAGATCTAAATAAACGAAGTCGAGAACCTCCTGAGACCCTTCTCCTGGTTCTCTCTTCTGACTTGGTTATCAACAGATGGGCAGGTAGATTTGGAGACACTCTAGGGATCTGTATTCATTTTTCTCACACGGTTTCTGTGTGTGGTATATCATGATCCTGATAAAAAATAGAATTCTACTCGGTTCAAACCGTTAATAAAGCGATTATTTCTAGAGGTGTGGGAAGGGTGAAGGGATCTAACAAGAGATAATGAGGTACCAAGGGACTTAAAAAACTGAGACTCAAATACTGCATCCCAATGCTGGAAAGAAGAGAAAGTAGCCTTTTGGAGTTCAATAAAATGTAGAGCCCCAGAGCACAGAGCTGCTCAAAAGGCACCATGCATGATGTGTTGGACTGCAAATATGAACGTGTTGTTTTCTTATTTTTCCCCTTGCTGGGACAAATTAGCTGACATAAGCAGTTTAAGAGAGGGACTGCTGTGCGTCAGAGTTTTGGAGGATTTGGCCCATGCCACCTGTTTTCATGTTCCTTGTCAAATATTACTCTGTGTGTGTGTGTTTGTTTGTGTGTGTGTGTGTTTGTTTGTGTGTGTGTGTGTGATATGTGGTGTGGTGTGTGTGTATGTATATGGTGTGTGGTATATGTGTGTATGTGGTGTATGGTGTGATATAATGCAATGTGTATGTGTGCGGTGTGGTGTAATGTGTGTGTGTATGGTGTATAGTATGGTGTATATGGTGTATGTGTGTGATGTGTGGTGTAGTGTGTGTGTGTAGTACTTGTGTGCATGGTGTTTGTGTGTGTGGTGTATGAATGTATGTGTACAGTGTGTGTGTGTGTGTGTGTGTGTGTGTGTGTTAAAGGGTGCTCTTTATTTTTCAGCAGACAGGAAGCAGAGAAAGGAGATAAGATCTGGGACAGGACAACAACAACAACAGTTCAAAGACACCCCCACCAGTGACCCACTTCCCCAAGCTAGGCCCTACCTAGTTCACCTCTTCCAAATATTGCCCTCATATCATGCATCCATTGAAGAAGAAATCCATCGATAACCATCATGATCTAATTGTCTCTGAAAATGCCCCCAGACACAGCACCAAAGATACCAGGGCAGGATGCAGCAGAGACAGTATCTCAGGCCCATTCTGGCACTCTGAGTTCAAAGCATTTCCCGTGGGCTGAGCTCGAGTAGACATCAGTGACAAGTCCAAGTGAAGAGGTCTGTGGGCTCAGCTTCCTTGAGTTCCAAGCATGACATAGTGAGTTAAAAATAGGGGCTTACAGACTCCGCCATCTTTGCTCCAGTGGCCGGGAAGTTGGGACTGCCAGGCTCTGAGACAGACAGGCATAATATCGCTTGGGTCTCGGGCGGCTTGTGTGTACGCTGCTCCCTAGAGCTGGGCAGATCTACAGTAATAAGCGCGCCAGCTCTGCTGTGGGACTTCCGCCTGGCAGAGGGATCCCACACTGGGCAGAAGCCTACCAGCTTCCCTTCCGCGACCTCTGTTCCGGTAGACGGCACTGAAGAGACAGGTACCCAGGTTCTTCCCAGTATAACATCACTTGGGACACGGCCTGTTGGGGCTTCTGCCTGCTCCCAAGAAAGGGACAGCGCTGTGGTCGTCTGGGTGCCAGATCTGCTGTAGGCCATCGCCTCTGCAGGGTGACCAGTGCTACGGAGAGAGTGCAGAGTGCACTCTGCCATCTTTGCTCCAGTGGCCGGGAAGTTGGGACTGCCAGGCTCAGAGAAAGACAGGCATAATATCGCTTGGGTCTTGGGCGGCTTGTGTGTACGTGGCTCCCAAGAGCTAGGCAGATCTGCAGTAACCAGCTTGCCAATTCTGCTGTGGGACTTCTGCCTGGCAGAGGGACGCCCCCTCCACCCCCCACTCTAGGAGAGATCACACACCCCTGCACAGGGCAGGAGCCTACCAGCCTCCCTTTGGCGACCTCTGCTCCAGGAATCCATTACGCTGAGCCTTTGGATGTGCAAGGACTCCCCAATATAACATCACTTGGGGCAAGGCACATCAGGGCTCCAAAGTCACTCAGGAGCAGGGCAGGCCCCAGAAATCTGTGCCAGGGGATTCCTGGTAAACCGGGGGGGGGGGCAGAAATAGCTTTGCAGGCTCACAGGAGGTCCAACCAACAGCCAGTGACAGCAGGACCAACTAATATCAGAGGTAACCAGATGGCAAAAGGCAAACGTAGGAACGTTACTAACAGAAATCAAAGTAATATGGCACCATCCGAACCCAACTCTCCAACAGCAGCAAGTCCTGGATACCCCACCACACCCGAAAGACAAGATCTGGATTTAAAATCACTTCTCATGATGCTATTAGAGGATCACAAGAAGGACACAAATAAATCTAATAAAGAATTACAGGAGACCATGAATCAACGGTTAGAAGCCCTTATAAAGGAAACACAAAAATCGCTTAGAGAAATGCAGGAGAACATGGATCAAAAGATGGAGGCGCACAAGGAGACAACACAAAAATTGCTTAACGAGATGAATCAACGGGTAGATGCACTCACAAAGGAATCACAAAAATTGCATAAAGAAATGCAGAAGAATACGGGTCAACAGACAGATGCCCATAGGGAGGCAACACAAAAATTGCTTAAAGAAATGAATCAACGGATAGATGCCCTTACAAAGGAAACATGAGAACTACTTAAAGAAATGCAGGAGACAATGGATCAACAGATGGAATCCCATGAGGAGGAAACACAAAAATCGCTCAGAGAAATGCAGGAGAACATGGGTCAACAGGCAGAAATCCTGAAAGAGGAAACGCAAAAATACCTTAAAGAAATACAGGAAAATACAAACAAACAAGTGAAGGATCTCAGCAAATCCATCCAGGAACTAAAAAAGGAAGTAGAAACAACTAAGAAATCACAAAGGGAGACAACTTTGGAGATAGAAAACCTTGGGAAGAAATCAGGAGTCATAGATGCAAACATCAATAATAGAATACAAGAGATGGAAGAAAGAATCTCAGGTGCTGAAGATTCCATAGAAAGCATCGACTCAACAGTCAAAGAAAATGCAAAATGCAAAAAACGTGTAACCCAAAACATCCAGGAAATCCAGGACACAATGAGAAGACCAAACCTAACGATTATAGGTATAGATGAGAATGAAGATTTGCAACTTAAAGGGCCAGTGAACATCTTCAACAAAATTATGGAGGAAAACTTCCCTAACCTAAAGAGAGAGATGCCGATGAACGTACAAGAAGCCTACAGAACTCCAAACAGACTGGACCAGAACAGAAATATCTCCTGTCACATAATAATCAAAACACCAAATGTTCTAAGCAAAGAAAGAATATTAAAAGCAGTAAGAGAAAAGGGCCAAGTAACATACAAAGGAAGACCTATCTGAATCACATCAGACTTCTCACCAGAGACTATGAAAGCCAGAAGATCCTGGGCAGATCTCATGCAGACACTAAGAGAGCCAAATGCCAGCCTAGACTACTATACCCAGCAAAACTCTCAATCACCATAGATGGAGAGACCAAGATATTCCATGATAAAACCAAATTTTCACAATATCTTTCCACAAATCCAGCCCTGCAACGGATAATAGGTGGAAACCGCCAATACAGGGGGAGAAACAACACCCTGGAAAAAATGAGATAATAACCTTCTTGAATCAAACCCAAAAGTAGATAACCATTCAAACATAAAGATAGCGTCAAGAATGGCAGATGGCAATAATCACTATGCCTTAATCTCTCTTAATATCAAAGGTCTCAATTCCCCAATAAAAAGACAGAGACTAGCAGACTGGATACGTAAACAGGACCCAGCAATTTGCTGCATGCAGGAAATGCACCTCAGTGTCAAAGACAAACACTACCTCAGAGTAAAAGGCTGGAAAACAATTTTACAAGCAAATGGCCCCAAGAAACGAGGTGGAGTAGCCATCCTAGATATTTCATCCAGATAAAATTGATTTTCAACCTAAAGTCATCAAAAAAGACACAGAAGGACACTACATACTGATCAGGGGAAAAATCCACCATCAAGAACTCTCAATTCTGAATATCCATGCTCCAAATGCAGGGGCACACTCACTCGTAAAAGAAACTTTACTAAAGCTCAAAGCACACATCGCACCTCACACAATAATAGTGGGTGACTTCAACACCCCGCTCTCTGAAATGGATCGTTCAGGAAAGCAGAAACTAAACAGGGACACAGTGAATCTAATTGAAGCCTTGGACCAAATGGAACTAACAGATATATATAGAACATTTCATCCTAGAGCTAAAGAATACACCTTCTTCTCAGCACCTCATGGTACCTACTCCAAAATTGACCATATAATTGGTCACAAATCAGACCTCAACAGATATAAGAAGATAGAACTAATCCCATGCCTCCTATCGGATCACTATGGAATAAGGGTGGTCTTCAATGGAAACAAAAACAAAAGAAAACCCACGTACACATGGAGGCTGAACAATGCTCTACTCAATGATAACTTGGTCAAGGTGAAAATAAAGAAAGAAACCAAAGACTTTTTGAAAGTTAATGAAAATGAAGGCACAACATACCCTAATTTATGGGACACAATGAAAGCAGTGCTAAGAGGAAAATTCATAGCCCTGAGTGCAGCCAAAAAGAAACGGGAGACAACATACACTAACAGCTTAATGGCACACCTGAAAGCCCTGGAACAAAAAGAAGCAAATACACCAAAGAGGAGTAGAAGGCAGGAAATCATCAAACTCAGGGCTGAAATCAATTGAGTAGAAACAAATAACACCATACAAAGAATCAACAAAACGAGGAGTTGGTTCTTTGAGAAAATCAACAAGATAGATAAGCCCTTAGCCAGACTAACCAGAGGGCACAGAGATAGTATCCAAATTAATAAAATCAGAAACAAAAAGGGAGAGATAACAACAGAAACTGAGGAAATTCAAAAAATCATCAGATCCTACTACAAAAACCTGTATTCAACACTAGAAAATCTTGAGGAAATGGACAATTTCCTTGACAGATACCAAATACCAAAATTAAGTCAGGATCAAATAGACCATCTAAACCGTCCTATAACCCCTGAAGAAGTAGAAGTTGTCATTGGAAGTCTTCCAACCAAAAAAAGCACATGTCCAGATGGTTTTAGTGCAAAATTCTATCAGACCTTCAAAGAAGACCTAACACCAATACTCTTCAAACTGTTCTACAAAATAGAAACAGAAGGAACACTACCCAACTCGTTCTATGAAGCCACAATTACACTAATACCAAAAGCACACAAAGATCCGACAAAGAAAGAGAATCTCAGGCCAATCTCTCTTATGAATATCGATGCAAAAATACTCAATAAAATTCTTGCCAACCGAATCCAAGAACACATCAAAATGATCATTCACTACGATCAAGTAGGCTTCATCCCAGGGATGCAGGGATGGTCCAATATAAGGAAATCCATCAATGTAATCCACTACATAAACAAGCTCAAAGAAAAAAACCACATGGTCATCTCATTAGATGCTGAGAAAGCATTTGACAAAATTCAGCATCCTTTCATGCTAAAGGTCTTGGAAAGATCAGGAATTCAAGGCCCATATCTATTCAATGCAATCCCCATCAAAATCCCAACTCAATTCTTCATAGAGTTAGAAAGAGCAATTCAAAAATTCATCTGGAATAACAGAAAACCCAGAATAGCTAAAACTATTCTCAAGAGTAAAAGAACCTCTGGGGGAATCAGTATCCCGGACCTCAAGCTGTACTACAGAGCAATAGTGTTAAAAACCGCATGGTATTGGTACAGTGACAGGCATGTAGATCAATGGAACAGAATTGAAGACCCAGAAATGAATCTACACTCCTATGGTCACTTGATCTTTGACAAAGGAGCTAAAACCATCCAGTGGAAAAAAGATAGCCTTTTCAACAAATGGTGCTGGCTCTACTGGAGGTCAACATGCAGAAGAATGCAAATTGACCCATTCTTATCTCCTTGTACTAAGCTCAATTCCATGTGGGTCAAGGATCTCCACATAAAACCAGACACACTGAAACTAATAGAAAGGAAACTAGGGAAGAACCTTGAACATATGGGCACAGGGGAGAATTTCCTGAACAGAACTCCAATAGTTTATGCTCTAAGATCAAGAATAGACAAATGGGACCTCATTAAATTACAAAGTTTTTGCAAGGCAAAAGACACTGTCAAAAAGACAAAGTGGCAACCAATTAACTGGGAAATGATCTTTACCAACCCTACATCCGACAGAGGACTAATATCCAATATATACAAAGAACTCAAGAAGTTAAACTCCAGAGAGGCAAGTAACCCTATTAAAAATGGGGTACAGAGCTAAACAAAGAGTTCTCACCTGAAGAATATCTAATGGCTGAGAAGCACCTAAAGAGATGTTCATCATCCTTAGTCATTAGGGAAATGCAAATCAAAACAACCCTGAGATTCCATCTCACACCAGTCAGAATGGCTAAGATCAAAAACACAGGAGACAGCAGTTGTTGGCGAGGATGTGGAGAAAGAGGAACACTCCTCCACTGCTGGTGGAATTGCAAGCTGGTACAACCACTCTGGAAAGCAGTCTGGCGGTTCCTCAGAAAACTGGGCATGACACTCCCGGAGGATCTGGCTATACCACTCCTGGGCATATACCCAGAGGCTTTACCTGCATGCAATAAGGACACATGCTCCGCTATGTTCTTAGCAGCCTCATTTATAATAGCCAGAAGCTGGAAAGAACCCAGATGTCCCTCAACGGAGGAATGGATTCAGAAGATGTGGTATATTTACACAATGGAATACTACTCTGCAATTAAAAACAATGAATTCACGAAATTCCTAGGCAAATGGTCAGAACTTGAAAATATCATCCTTAGTGAGGTAACCCAATCACAAAAGAACACACATGGTATGCAGTCACTGATAAGGGGATATTAACCCAGAATCTCGGAATACCCTAGACACAATTCGCATATCAATAGATTTCTAAGAAGATGGAAGGAGAGACCCCTGGTCCTGGAAAGACTTGATGTAGGGGAACGCCAGGACAGAGAAACGAGAGGGGGTTGAATGGAGAAAAGAGGGAGGGAAGGGGGCTTATGGGACTTTCGGGGAGGGAGGAAATGGGAAAGGGGAAATGATTTGGAATGTAAATAAAAAAAAACTTAGAAAAAAAAATAGGGGCTTACAGACTGAAGAATAGATGAGTTTGAATGAGATCATTTTCCTATGGTTTTAATCCCAGTAACCTGGATTGCACTTAAAACCTCATAGGGGCAAGATGTTGTTTGGCCATGATGAGTTTTAGTTGTGAAGCAGTATTGTTAATTTCATCAATTCATAGTATACCCATGAAATTTTAAATGAGATTCTATGTGATGTCTCAGGTTGTTGTCATAGTAAGAGATTGCTAACTTGTAGATGAGAGGAAGGAGAAAAGAGGCCAAACTGATTAGTAGCATAGGAACCAATGGAAATGAATAACAGCACTGAGCTGAAGTGGCTAAACATGGGATTGAGCAGAATAGAAGGTGTTGGCTCCCAGTGACTACAAGCCATGAAGCAATGGGAGGGAACTAGGCCGTTAGAGCTTGTGCACAGCAGGTTCTGATGGAGAAGGCCTGGGACAGGATTAATAATGGGTGGGACACTGGTTTGTGAAAACTTCTCAGCTCAGTTCTATTAACATCTTTCAGTAAAGCTTGAGTATCCTACTGAGGTCAAATGAAGCCACAGGATTATCTGCATAGAGAAGACCATTCACTAAAAAACTTAAATATTGATTTATGGGAGAAATAAACATGTAAGAATCACATATGCCAGGGAGCATTTTCCTTGAGTCCTACCAAGAACCAGTCACCATGAGTGATGCTGTAGCCAGAAGCTGAGGAACTGGGAGAAAATACAATGACAGTTTTTCAAGACATTGGAGACTCTGAACTTAAATGTGAAAAGACAGAAGAATGATACATTCTGGATGACACACAACATACTTTCCACCCTGATATGTTGAGGAGATTCTAGCCATACTTCCTTTCTGCTAGGGGATCCAGTGTGGGCCTTCTTAAAGCATAACCTATGGAGAGGACCTGTGATGTCAAGTGCCTACTTGCTGAGAACACAAGCCTTGCTCTGGAAAGGGAAG
This sequence comes from Tokudaia tokunoshimensis, assembly GCA_036184795.1. NCBI lineage: Eukaryota > Metazoa > Chordata > Mammalia > Rodentia > Muridae > Tokudaia > Tokudaia tokunoshimensis. Next base: position 100,771,267 of record BTHU01000001.1, read on the forward strand.
TCACGAGAATGACTCAAATGATATGAGGGATTAGAAGAGAATGGAAAAGGAAGTTACAAGGCTGGATGATGGCCTGTAGGTGTATTAAAGGACAAGGCACACAAATATAAATCTAGTATCCAAGTTGAGACTTAAGGTACAGCAATGAGTTCAGCATCATAACCTGGCTAGTTGATTTCAAACCCATGTTCCCCCGAAGCTACGAGACCTCCAGCAGATCTCTCCACCATCTTAGGCTCAGTTACCTCACCTGTGAAAAGAGTCTGATTAGAGCAACCCTTTCATAGTCCTGTTATGATAATTAAGTATATGAGCATTTGCCAAAGCCATGGGAGAGTGGCAGGCATATGCGGGGGCGGGGTAGAGGCAAGTGGTAGATGCAGATGTGTGTTTGTCTAAAATATATGCAAGGCTAAGAGACAGAATGTAAGACTTTAGATTCAGTCTCTGGGCCCTAATGAAGCAGAAATGGTTTTGCTCCTGCAGAGTGGCCTGTGATAGGAGTAAACATCATGTTCATTACCTTGACTGTTCTAGTCCAGACCATAATAGTCAGCTGTTCATTGTTCTGACAAATACAGAGGAAAGCAAGGTAAATAGATTATCTTTGGGTCATAGTTTAGAAATGGTGGTCCCTCTTGTTTCTAGACCTGTACACACAGTGATACACACACACACACGTACACACACACACAGAAGAGAGAGAGAGAGAGAGAGAGAGAGAGAGAGAGAGAGAGAGAGAGAGAGGAGAGAGATTTTAAAGTAGACCTTTCAAGCAGTCTCTACTTCCTAACATCCCCCCAGCTTCCCAGCAATCTAGCAATGACACCCAATAATGAACCCGTCACAGCATTGACCCTTTGATGAATCAGAGCCCTTGGGATTTTATCAATTCCCTAAAGCCCCTCAACTGTAGCCAAGCCTTCAGTATACCTTGTGGGGACCCTTCAAATTAAACACACACCGTAGATGTTGCAAATGTATCTGTCTTTCTGTCTCCTGAGAGCACAGCTGGAAGACTACATTCTGAGGCACCACAGCGGCAGTCATGGGTGCCTGTGGCATCTGTCTCCTGAAACCTGGCTTCAACAAGGGACCATTTCAATTGTTTCATAGCATCTACCGTGGTATTCTTTCCTGCCTGATCTGCCACTTTGGAATCTATACAGAGTATTGTAAACTGCTTTTTCTATTTCAGGTCTACTTATTAAGCAAGAAGGAAATTGTCAGAGAGGGAGAGAGAGAGAGAGAGAGAGAGAGAGAGAGAGAGAGAGAACTTTGCACATACTTGAAAATTAATATAAGGGTAAGCATGATGATGAGAAAATGAATCTGCTTACATCTATGTTTCTTGGGGATTGTCATTGATTATCATGAAAGAGGGGACAGAAGATTCTAAAAGTCAGAGGCAGTGGACAGCTACAGTAGAACACTGTTTTCCATGCACAGCAAGGTCAGGTACACATAGGAACTCACAGAAGTTGTAGCAGCGTAAGAACTGTGAAAGATCAAGCCAGACAAAATCCCAGTATGGAAGAGGGAGACAATCAGGAAACTACTCCTATCTGAAGAGCCATTGGCAACTGACGGCTGCTGGGAGAGAAAAAATGTGCTTCTGCAGAGATATAGACACTAAGCAGGTAACCATGATCCAAAAAAAAAAACCGCCCTATACCATGCACATAAAGGCTACACTAACTGGACTCAGTGGGCTTAAAAATAAGTTTTAAAAGAAGACATGAAATTGGGAGGGAATGGTGATGGAGAAGAAAGGAAGAAATTGGAGGGGAAGAAGCAGGAAAGGGCTTGAGCAAAACATATTCATGTATAAAATTATCACACAATAAAACAAAGCAAGAGTCAATTATCAATGATGTCTTTGAGCAAGTTTATATCATGCTAAGCTGTGTGTTGTTGTCTATGGGCCAACTATGCTCTGTTCTCTGTGTTCTCCCCTTGCAGGACATACAAGACATGGAACATACCTTTTCCACAGCACAGAATAAAATGAAAAGTAGCCACATACTTACACACAAGTCCTCTTAAGGCTCTTAGTTAGCACCGTGCAAGGCTTCTCATCAGTGGTCAAACATTCCTATTGCCACACTGATGCCCATGATGTGCAGCAGTAGCCTCCTTCTTCAAGGAATCACTGCCATCAGATGGGAAATAGTGAAGGAGTGTCACCTTTGCACAAGGAAAAGTGCATAATTGAGGATAAAAATAGAAGATAATTAAACAACCCAGGAGGGCTAGTTAACTTGCACTAGGATGTGGAAAGCTTAAATGTAAAGTTCCTGTTGGCCAAGTTGGCTTGACTGACTATCGTCCATCCTCTTTCCCCAACAATGCTGTTACTAGAATCTTAGCAGAAATTATCCAGAGCAAGGACTTACAGGATTTTCATACTGTGACCAAGCCACACCCATAATCATACCTACTCCTTTACATGCAGAATTAGCTATTATATATTTATATGTGTCTGCAGTTTATTGTTGCATATTATGGATAGACAATAGTCCATATGTGTCATAAAATAACATGTTACCTTGTATGTGACATTCAAGCTGATATTTCTATTCTTTTCTATTTCAGCCTATTGTTATCTGCCCTGCTCTATCCTATACTTGCCTAATCTGTTTCACAGTGATCTATTTATTTACTTCTAAATGCTATTTGTGAACTTTTAAAAATGATTCTGATACTTGCTACTGAGTTCTGTTGTGTGACATTATTCCAGAGGAGATGTAAACATACAGAGTCACCCCAGATAGGGGACCAAAGCCATATGGATACCACCAAGTTCCAAAACGGTGAGCCAATGAGTTTTATTGAAGGTACTTAAAGGAGTATGGGTGAGGGGTTACTTACAGGAGCAGAAATGATTGAAATGCAACTATATTAAAAAAAAAGCCAATCCCAACATGGCTAACAGCTCACAGAAACTAGAGACCTGGGGTGTGGTGCATAAGCTGCAGAGGGCTCAGCAAGTTGTAGACTGTCTCATGGCAGCACATTAAGGTGTTGTGAGCCTCTTTTGGGCAACTCAATTTGTCTTAGAGTGTGTCTCAGCACTCTAAGGGGAGAGAGGAATCTAGTGAGTCTGGTCAGTTTTATGGACTTCCTTAGGCCATTGAGTTGTTTCTTTCCTGAGCTTGAGGATCTTACTTACAGATCTTTCCCCATGGGCTTCCACCCCCCCCGCTTAAAGCATCCTGTTGCTTCCTGTTCATTTTAAGACCCTGTCTTAAGCAACTTCTATCCAAGGTGAATGGTTCTGATCTGGGAGGAAACTGCTCCATAGCAAGTTGCAATCCACATTATAAAAATCTCTAGGGGAGTGGATACAAGCAGAGTATACATGGTACACATACATGAGAAGATCTCAGCGAAACCTGTCAGTCTGTGCAATGCTAATCAAATCTGAAGTCATATGAGCATGCATAGGGAAAACAGTATAGATAATCACTGAAGAGGACATGAATAACAAACTATCTCTAGCTTCTTGTCATATGTATCAAGTGACAGGTGGTTAAGACACCAATTCAGTCCAGTCTATCATTACTATAGACTCTGTTGTTAGATGTAATTATGTGTGCCAGGCAGGGAGGATGCTGTTGTAGATAAAATGCAGCCTCTGGCCCTACGCCCAGTTCTCCACAGGGAAGGCAAAATCCTAACAGACAATGACATCATAGAGGAAAACTCTGGGCCACAGATGCTAGATGAAGTGCCTCTGGTCCTCCCAGAATAGATACAAAAGAAACAAAACATATCAAGAATGTCAAGAAGGGACATGAAAGTCCAAAGGGTCTGCCTGCTGACTGAGGTTAGGATGTCTGCAACTGGATCCTGGGGTCAAGGTGGAAGGAGCATTAGAGAAGTTGATGTAAGTCAAGGTCTTTGCGGCTTTGTCTCAGGTATAGCTGTTTTGTTTGAGTTCGGGTGTCTAACTATTGGTAGAATTTAAAGAATGGCGGCGGTGGATGCCAGTCAGCCATACGTCAGCACAGCACTCTGAAGAATCTGTGCTGTCGGCTGGGTGATGAATTCTCTCACCAGTCTTTTCCAGCCATGAACACATAGCAAGCTTCTTTCTTCCTTTTCTTAACCTTTACTCCCCCTTTAAAGATGTCACTTTCCTTAGTTTTGCCTCCAGCTGCCTAGATGGAATTTCACCTTCTTTTATACTATTTTCTAAGGCTTGTATCTAATGTGGAATTTCTAGGTTATTATGTCCTAGAAATTGCCATCCAATATGAAAACCTCTGACTCCTCCTTTTGTAGCAATATAGGGACACAAAGATGGGAGAGTTTCAGAGCACGGGGTTTTGATGTATGGGAGTGAGGTAGATCGTCTGTGATTGCATCTGTAATGAACTCCCATAATTTTAGATTTGGGTTGCATGTGCTTCCAAAAGCACAGGCAGTAAACTGTGTGGTTATAATTTTAGTTGCTAAAACTTTCTCCTCGATATCAATTACTTTGAATGCTTAAATGTCCAATTTCCTGAGATTTTTATTGTTCAATTTTCTTATTAAGTGACCCTCTCTCCCTGCAAGTTGAGGTTGCTAAAACAATTGAAGTAGGAGCTCTGGCGTCTGAATGAGCACTTCCAGAGAGCTCAGGCTCAAAGACAGAATAGTTTATGCTTCAGGGTGTCTGGAATATTCCATGACAAATGCTTCCAGAGATTAGAGACTCAGATCTTTCCCCCAGTGCTCACACGGAATTGGAAAAGGAAGGGAAAAAAAATTAAAGACAGGTTTAATTAACCTGCCAAAAGGAAAAAAAATAAAACCACAGAATGTCTGTGTGTGAGATTAAGAACAAATCTAATGATCAAAGAGATGGGGGCGGGAAGTTAGAAGCCACATTTCATATCCAGTCTTCTCATATCACTGAATCTCCTAAGAATCAAATCATCAAATTATCTCACCTTTGGGTTTTCTGCAGCAGAAAGAAAATTCCGATGGTGGAATTTGATGAAGAGTCCAGGAAGTCCAGCCTGAAGTCCTACATCAAAGCCCCAGTGTGTAGTGCTTCTGGCCATTGGGTCTCTCACAAAAGCACTCCACCCATGGGAAGAGGGGAGACCCAAGGTCAGAGCTCATAGAAGGTAGGGAATGGAAGGAGCAAGGGTGGGAAGAATTCCCATGATGCCTTCAGGGGAGAGTGGTACTGAAGAACTGTCTGGGGGATTCTGAGTCATTCCTGACAGGGAGGGTAAAGGGGCAAAGTGGTTGTCATTGCCTGCTGGCATTCACGTACAGTCCCATTTCCTGGATAAACACAGCAACTACATCACCCAGTCTGCCTAGGACATAGAGGGGACAATCCTCTACTTTACAGTGAGCAGTGCGGCCTTGTTTCACCATCAGTCAATTTCCTTGGGACATGGAAGGGCTTCGCTATAGTCTATCTTCCATGCCCTAGTCTACCAGAACCGGAACCATAGCTAAGACCCGGGGAGAGGTTTGAGTTGCAAAATATAGGGGCAAAAGCGCCAAAGAGTGTGAGTAACAGACCCTCCCTCTCATCACACTGTGTGTGTAACAGACCTCCCTCCCATCACATTGGTTATATAATAAACCCTCCCTCCCATCACACTGTGTGTGTAACAGATCTCCCTCCCATCACATTGGATGTATAATAGACCCTCCCTCCCAACATTGGATGTGTAACAGACCCTCTCTCACCATCACGCTGGATGTATAATAGACCCACCCTCCTATTACACTGTGTAATATACCTGCCCTCCCCATTATACTACTTTAAATGTGTACTAAACAGTTTTGATTTCTGAAATTTGTGGCCTATTCTTGGTCTGACTTATCTAATACACTATCCTTAAGCACGTGGTTTACCCTCTTCATGCCACATTTGTAGCAGGGGTTAAGGAGAGAAAAAACTTGACTTCATGAGATGAAATGTTCATTGCAGGCTCGGCACATAGTAACTGTTCCATAAATGCTGGCTGGAAGATGCATAGCAGTAGGCTGTTCTTTTGACTATCCATTTTTTGTTCATCTTTATGGTTCTAGGAATTGAACCCAGGACTTTGGGCATGCTAGTCAATTATTCTACCTCTGAGTTATATGCCAACCCCATTTGGCTGTGTAGACACTGTTGGCATCCTCACATTAATAGAATAGTAGTCATGGGTATAATTTCATTTATGCTGTATCTAATGTTTACTGAACACTTCCTATGTCTCAGACATAGTAGGAGAGAATGGGACACGATGCTGATTAAAATAAGTTCTTCCACATGCCTGGTCATCATGGGCCTTTATTTTAACCACATTGCCTTAATGTTTGCACGTCACTGTTCAGACTCAGCCCCTGGCATGCACCCTGCCCTAGAAACTAGATCCCTTAACTACAACTGGTCACCAAACAAACTAGTTTCTTCTGATATCCACAACTAAACAGTGGCATCCCCAGTCCAGGAAATATTTGCTGTTTTTGTCTGTCCCAAATGCATGGTCATTGCTCTGGAAGAGACATCAGGCAGCCCACAAAGATTTGCTAACTGCACTCCCTGGCAATGTCTTTCTGGTAGCTGTAGGGAGATTCTAGTTCTTCAGGAGAGCAACTGATCCAAGCTGGTTGTTTTGTGCCCTCAGTAATCTCTGAGATGAGTTTACTGATGCCATCCAGGATAGGTCAAGAAATGACACCTCCAAACTTCCAGAGAATCATTGACCAACAGATGTTCTCACCATTCTGGGTTTATTCCATTGGTGGGATACAAGCTTCATACCCTGGGATCACTTAGGCCACTTTAGTGGTCATATGATGAAAACCTGCCTAAGGTCAGGCCAATGCTGAAGAAGCAGAGTCGAAGTTGAATGTCTGCTATTAAACTTGTTTCTCTTTATGTCTCTGTCTCCATCTCCATCTCTAGCCCATCTTTATCCCAGTCCCCATCCGGCTCACCATCCCCTTCCCCTTTCTACTCCTTTCTTTCACAGTCCTGGTGATGGATCTCAAGGTCTTTCTCACATTAGGCAAGCATCCTACCATGGAACTATAACCCTACCCCTAAACTTCTGTTAATTCAGGAATAAATATCACTACTCACAGTGTATCAACTTGATGTTGAATTCTTTGAAGCGAATACAGTCCTCAGCAGTGTACAGTGTCAACAGTGTACAGGCTGTGAATGCTCCAAAGAGTCATTTACACACATAAGAAGAAGTACCCCCCTCTTTTTCAGCAGCTGAATGATTTTCCTCACACAGTACAACCCTGGTGTGGCCCTCTCCCCAGGGACAGGTCTAAATGTCAAGGCTTACATATGCAGTTGAAGGGCAGCATGAAGCTGTCCCTGGGTGAGATGAAGCCATCTTGCCTCATCCCCCTTTCTTCCCTTCTGCCAGTTATGCTCATGTGCCACCATGCCTTTTTGGTGAGACTCCATGGATGAAAATCCTACTATTTGCGTATAGATCATCTTTTTAAACCTTTTTCTCTGTAAGTGTGGGCTGTAGCCTCTGGGGAAATGTAAGAGACTCACATCTATTTTCTGGCACCCTATTCCATGATCCTGTATAGAAATATTATTTTCTCCCCAAGACAGAAATCACTTTGACTTAGTTATTTTTCATTAAAATTCAAATTAACTTAATAAAATGCAGGACTGCAAATTAATGAGCTTCTTGTGGTATCTACACAATATATGCCCCTCAGGTAACTATGGAATATCTTCTGTTAACAATAGAGGACCTTCCCAGGGTGGCTTAGTTGGATGGAATACTCTTGCCAATTTAACTCAGTTAATAATAGCTCCAGTCACTCAATAAGTGCTTCCTGACCATCTACTATGTACCAGAGCCTCTTCATATGGTTACATCAACTTCTGGAATCAAAGCCATGTAACTGAAAGTGTGTATGCACCTCAAATTCCCATCTTGAAGACATGATGCTTACAGAGAAACTCTTGGGGAATGATTGGATTTAGTCTAGGCTGGGGTGTGACTCATCATGTTTTATTAACTTTATATCAATAAAAAGAGACTAGAATTTTCCCTCACTGCCAGGAGGCTGGCTACTCTGACACCCTCATTTTAGACTTCCAACCATTTTTATAGTATGATTAAATTACAAAAGTTAATTATTCTTAATTGGTAATTTCTTTCATATTAGCATTTATTACTTATGCAAATAATAGGTTTCATTAAGATATCATAACTATAAAGAATACATTTTATTCATATTTACCTACCTTCCAGTGGCCATTGGTTCTTTCCATCTTCCTAAATAGTTCTTCCTTGTCCTTCTTTCTTGTATTAGGAAATACAGAATTTAATTTATTTTGATTAACACTATCTTTAGTTCTATCTGTTACAAGTATTTAATTTCATTCTCCTTTATGGCTAAATAGTACTCTACTGTGTATATCGAACACCTACTCAGTCATTGATGGTGATGATTCCATACCTTGGAACTATAAATTTGGATGTAATATTTCTGTTTTAAAGCATCTATAACTTATGATAATCAGTCTATGGTGTTCTGTTACAACAGTAGGAGTATATAGTTCCCACATTAAAGGCACACAACATAACAATAGTCTATACAACTATAGGCCCAGCATTCTTGCTGACTTTCCTTGTAGAGAACAGAAGACACAGATCTGCTAAGAACCACATTTGCCCTAAATCACATCAGGAATGTGTTATACTCCCTAGAAGCAAAGAAGGTGCATGTTTAAAAGTAATGATAAAACTATGTAGTCATAGCTCAGCTTCCATTCTCAGGTTTTAATTCCCCCTTACATGAAACACTTTGGAGGAACACAGTAGAGGAAAGCTGTCAACCCTGCCTGGAAAATAAGATATGATATATGCAATTCTCCAGCACTAACTATGTATCCTGAGTGGTTGTTTTTACATGGCTGGGCACACCAAACATATCCACTGAGAACTAGTGTTAGCGTGGAGCTTAAACACACCACCTAAATCTGCCCAGTTAGTTAAGTAGAGAAATGGGTACTTTACTCAAACTGAAAATGATCTCTAGCACTTAAAGGCTTACCCACTGTGCAATGCCTCATCTATGATAAAGTGACTAGATGCCAACAGGGTCATGAGAAAACAAATTCCTATTGTTTATGCTTATAGGCTTCTGTGGTGAATAATCTCATGATGTTAGAGTAAACCATACCTGTTTCTTTGATGCATGCATCATATCCAGTATTAAGTATCCATCACACTGAATGGTGTGATGGATACTTAATACTGGGTGAAGCTCTCCTAGTAGTTCCACAGGGAAGTCTCTATCTTGACTTTTCACAGGCTAATTTGACCTAGTCAAATGAATGAGACTGCCCCGCATAGACTCCTGAATTTGAGTACTTTGTCTCCAGTTGGTGGTGCTGTTTGAGAAGGTTTAAGCAATATGGCTTCCTTGGAGGAAGCTTGTCACTGGAAGCAGGCTTTGGGAATTTGAAGCATAGGACCATTTTCAGCTCACTTTCTCTGCTTTATGCTTGTAGTTCAAGATTTGAGCTCTCAGACTGCTGATCCAGTTGGTGTGCCTGCTGCCTTCAGCCCCTGCCATCATGGACTCTAGTCCTCTGCAACCATAAACCAGAACAAACTCTTCTTTCATAAGTTGCCTTGCTCATGGGGCCTTCTCACAGCAAGAGAGAAGTAACTGATACAGCAACCTTAATCTGGTAACTAACACCTAAAGCTGTAACCAATGTGGCGGGAAGCAGGGTGGTTTACTTCCCACACTTCGGACAAGCTCATCTTCCTATAAAAGCATGCCCAATGTCATTTCTCTTCAAATTAAATTCAGGAAGGCATGGAAGGAATGCAGACTTTCTAGGAGTTTTCCCTACATAAGGTGGACTTATGAAAGAGATGCTGCTTGGGTAGGAATCTAAAGGATCATTTTACCAGTGCAAACAATAATGAAAAGCACTCATTACCCTGCCAAGACCCATTCCCAGGTTAGCTCTCCTCCTCAGGCCTTCTGGTCCCTTACATCACTAAGTCAGACAGGAAGGTGAACTCCATGCGCATGGACGCTACCCATGTTGTCTAGCATGGCACCTAGCATGCAGTAGGTATGCAGTCAGGACATGTTAAAGAGTCAAAGAAATCCAATGTGCAGTACCCCTAAATGTCTGTAAACTTCTGCTTCCGCACCTATAAGGGAATGCACTCCCTTCCCACCTGGGGGAATGTGAAACTGTCTTTTAGGATATAACAGCAAATCCTTCTTCGTGGCTGATGTCTTCGGGAGCTGAATGAAGCAAGCATCTCCTTTTTTTCCTGGCTTTTGAAAACAGTCCAAGGCCTCCTTGGTATCCGTCCCCACTGGGGCATCTTTACTCCCTTAAAATGCTGATTGTGTTATGTATGCAGTTTTAATTTCCCTACTTTATGGAAAAGGTCATGTCACATTAACCTCTGTGTCCTCATCACCCAGAACAATGCTCTGCATACACCAGAAGCTCAATACTCTATAGCTACTCTCTTGAGCAAGAGCAGTGTCCCCTGACCCTGGTTAGCACATGGGTGGAAATTGCTCCCTAAACACCTGTTTTGTAAATCAAAAGGGGAGTGTGCATCTGAGAGCATGCTCCATGTGAATTAAGAGGGAGTATCCTAAGAGCATACTCCAGGTTCTTCATTGTGCTACTACAATAGCACACTCTAGCCAGAAGATGTAATATTCTCATTTAATACTATTGTTTAGAGGTGTTACCTCCCTCATCTAAAACACAGTGGTCCTGTTACTGATATAGTTTGAGTATGAAATGTCCTCCAGAATCCCATGTTTTAAATATGTGGCCCCCACACTGGTGGTACAACCTTGGAGGTGGGGCCTGGCAAAGGAACTACAGCAGTGGGGATAGGTCCTTGATGGTACCATCTGTAGTACTCCCTCATGTGCCTATGCTTCCTGGTCTGTCAGTAAAGTGGTCTGCTGCCACACACTTCCACAGCCACAAGGGTCTGCTGAAGCACACTGGGGCAGGTGACCATGGACTGACCTCTCTGAAACCATGAAGTACATCTTTCCTCTTCTAAGTTGTTTCTCTCAGGTACTTTGGCAGAGGGTTTTAATAGAAACTAATGTGAATATAGTTTAAGAAACAAAAGCACTTAGCTCTATTTTTGTGTTTGTGTATGTGTGTGTGTGTGTGTGTGTGTGCTGTGCAAGCATCCATATGATCATTTGATGCTAGTGTGTACTTGTGTGTGCGCATGTGTGTGTGTGTGCACGCACACGCATTTGTATACTATACTAACATACATTCGATCACTTAATGCCAGGGCGACAAATGAATGATGTTGCTGTTGTAACCTATTAAAGCTCAGGAACCTATGGGCTGTTCACACTCAGGGACGAGAACAGTTCAGGATGGAGTAACATACAGTTCCTACATTGATTGACTCAATGATTTTGAAGAAGCTAGCCATATAGGAGCCCCTGGGATGTCCCCATGAAGCTGAATCAGGAAGCTGCACCTCAGCCCTTTTCTCGCATGTGTTCACCTTCCCCCAAGTTGCCAGAGACTCGTCCTTCCCTTTGTCTCTCCACTTCTCTATGAACTTGATGCTGTGGATGGTTGGGTTTGATTGCCAACTTAAGTGGATCAGGCATCAATAAGTGTCATGCCTCTGGTAGGTATGTGAAGATATCTTTAGGAAGGACTGCTTGAAGGAGACATCCTTCCCCCAGAGTAGACAGCCCCCTGCAGTGGGAGCCTAAATATCAGGATGGCTGTGGAGAAGCAGTGTTACCCGCCTCACTTCCTCAAGTGAGTGAGTGTGTCTGTGGCTGTCTTCCCTCACTTTCATCCAAAAGCTCCTCAGCCTTCCAAAGTGACCTAAAGACCAGTGGCTTTCCAGGAATCCTCCATCCAGGCCTGTGACACCAGATTGTGACTGCCAAGACATCCAGCTGGTGCTGGACTCTGAGCCTCTTCCATGTGCAGATGGCCATTGCTGGACTGCCCAGCCCATATGGTGTAAGCCAAGGACATATGCCTTCTTCAATATAAATCTTTGTTCTCTTGATCTGTTCCTCTCGAGAATGCTGAGTCACACGCTACTTTTTGAAGTCTCTGTGTAAACTGACATCCAAAGCTACACTGTGGAGATCCGTTGATTACCTGCCTGTCTCTCGTGTATGCATGGAACACAATGTTAAATTTTTGGGTTTCTTTCTCTTCTGTCTCTTCAAACACGGGACTGTTCTGAGAGTCTGTAAGAGTTGCCTTTCCTGACATAAGTAATAGCATAGGAGAATAAATTTTGCCATTTTAATCAAATTCTAATAAACTTTCTGTAATTCTCTAGAAGTTACTTGAGCAGCTAACTCTTTAAACTTCATCAATGCTTGGACTTTCTGGACAGGACACTAAGACTATCTTTGGTTTCTGTTTCTATCCTATTAAAATTATTTTTGAATAGATCGATTTCACAGCAAGTGTTCTGCTCTTGTTCTAATTAGAAGCAACAGCTCAGGGGAGAATATCATACCTAAGCCACAGCCAGCACAGCTCTGTGTCCACTAGGCCATGGCCAGTGCATCCCTCTGTCTACTGACCCATGACAACTGCAGCCCTGTATCTACTGAACCATGGCCAGTGCAGCCCAGTGTTCACCCAAGCTATGGTCAGCATAGCACTGTGTTCACCCAAGCCATGACCAACCCAACCCTGTGTCAAAATTATTCACGGCCAATGCATCCCTGTGGCTATCTAAGCCATGGCCAGTGTAGGCCTGTATCTATAAGCAATAGAATCGATGATATGCTCCCAGCAGCTCCTCATTAAAGTAGTTCTTGGTTCTCTGCTGTAGGCCTTTGTCTTCTTGAATCTCTTTATACTTTTTGTTTTCCCATTGATTTGTTTCTTCCTTGGTTTCATACAAGTCAACTCCCCTTTAAGAAAATAATGGCAATTAAAAATGGTTTCATTAGACCATCTCTCTGAGTTTTTGCTGAATGCCATCTGTACTTCTTGCATTTAAGAAATAAAACATCTCACCATCAAAAGTAAGTTTTATTAAAATTTTGGATTTGTCTCTTTTCATACAAGCTTTAGGTACAGCTAGATCAAGAGACCTAAATAATTCCATGTGAATTCACTGTTGCCTTTGTTTCTCTGAGATGCTCTGTTCTCTGCCAAACAATTTGGATCCCTCGCCTTTGCCATTGACTACCAACAATGTCTTCAAAGATGCATATTTTACTACCTAGATACCACAGAGAGCCACAAATTGCACACTGTCCTTCCAAAATTCCTGGCAAACATCCCAGGCCTGGTTCTATCTTTGTGTCATTGGTCCACACATGAGAAGCTACATCCAAGAAGCAAGAAACTTCTGGTACACAAGTCTGCACTTAAGGGTGGAGAACAGAATAAAAACTTACACAGAACATCACTTTAGCATGTGAAACTGATTTTCTAATCAATTCATTAACAGACTCAATCAGAAGACAGATGCTGGGCAGTGAACTCTTTTATCCCCAAGCTCTTGAGAGCTGTGTAATTTCCTTTAAGAACGTATGTATGATTTCAGCCAAGGACTGCCCTTGACTCTGAATCTGTCTTGTTCCTTGGAATTCACATTTACCTCTTCAACTGGTGCAGTGTTGGCTTTGTTCTCTGATACCAACAGAAGACTGATTTTATCACCAAACTCACCTGAGACTAGAAATAAGACCAAGAGAGGGCACATCTATAGCAGGCTGGTTGCCAAAATGGCAACTCCCATGTGCGTATTCAAAGGGTAGTTTCTCTCTGCCTCCCCTGAAGGCTCAAGTTGCTGAGCTACTGCTTAATTCAAAGCTTGAAATCCATTAAAAGCAAAGCAAGGAACAGAAATGACATCCCCTCATTAAATCTGTGTTCAGTAGGGTGTGTGCATAATTCATCCAACACCATCAAATATAAATATCTCAGCATTGGGGGGCATGCAGCCAACACCACAGAAGCCTGAGTCCCTTTAGAAGGAGATATTAAGAAGAGACATGCTTTGCAGGAAACTTCTAGGAATGATAATGAGATCTGACACCAGAGGACTTCCCACAAGGTTCCTGCATGAGGACATACTCAGCCACAGGGCCTCCCTGCCAGTCTCTCTGTGGGTTCCTACATGTTTATAAACTCGACTCCAACTTCCCTCTGGAGCTGGCACAGGGCTGCTGCAGCTTCTAAAGTCCATGGAATGAAGGACTTTATTGGGCTTTGGATTAGATGGGTAAATCAAATGTAGGAAATGTGTGCTCCTGCTCTCAAACTCTATTCACCTACTGGAAACACCAGCCCATCCTGCACCTTCAGAGCTAGAACCCAACATATGGGATTCAGAGCATGGCTGTTTCCTTTCAGAACGTATGTATGATTTCCAGTCCCATGATGCAGAAATTGGAGTCTGATGGCCTTGTGGATGTTTTATATCAAGTAGAAGCTTACTAGCTAAAATATCAAAATGATAAATATTTCTACTCTGGACTCTGCTCTTATTCCTGGTGGTTTCTTCCCAGAGATGCTGCATCCTGTTCTCATGACTACCCTCTCTTTACCCTCCTTTACTTCCTTCTCCTCTTCATAACCATCACTGTGGCACAGATCTTAAATACCCCCAGAAGGGCATATATGAAATATGTAGTGTCAGCTGATGGTACTTTTTGAAACCTTTAAGAGGTGAAACCTATTGAGGGGAAGTTAGGTCATTGGAACATGTTCTAGAGGGAGATATTGGAATGCCTGATTTTCTTTCTTTGCTTTTAGGCTACCATGCTGTGAGTAGCTCTGCTCGCCTAAAGCCATAAAGGATCTGCTTCATCCCAGGCTCAAAAGTATGGAGCAAAGTAAGCATAAGCTGAAACCTCTGAAACCATGAACCCAGATAAATGTTTCTTCCTTTTGACTTAATTGCCCCAAGTATTTTGTCACAGTGGAAAGCTAACCAATATCATCACTTACAGCGTCATACTGTTTACTTAACTTGCAAAGGAACTGAGCACTATTTAAAATAGATACGCAATCTCACTTAATCCTCACACATACTACCTCTCCAGTCTTCAGGATATTTGTGATAACCTCTTACCTAGTTCTTAAGCAAACTGCCATCTCACTATCTAAATGTCAACTCCTCAGAGTCACTATCTAAGTGTCAACTCCTCAGTGTTGTGTTCTCTGTTAGACCCATTTTTAATGAGGTAAGAAGCAGCCAAGTCACAATCATCCTGCTATCTTAGTTTTGTTTGTTTGTTTCTTTGTTTGCTCTGCACTTACTACTGGACAGCAATTCATTCCTCTTTCCTCTTACTTTTTGACATCTGTCTTACATAACAGAAGGTAAGCTCCTGGACCCAAAAGGATGGAGGCTCCTCTAACTTGTCCTTTGCTAGATCCCCACTGACTAGAAGAGAGTTTTGAGTCAAGCCAATGCTCCAGCTTATGGAGAAAAGGATCAACTCTACAAAAAAGCAAATGTTGTGATCCCCATGATCTTGATAAGGAAACTGAGGCACAGCAGTGTGTTGAGCTGATATCCCAAATGTTCATGGAAGAATACCTGTATAACGAGCTAGGCGACAGTGTTCTGTTCATGGGGCATCTGCTTCAGATGTGGAGGCCTAAATGGCAATGTTATCAACGCTTCCCACGTATTCCTACTGCCCACACTATCTTAGTTCAGATCAACTTTACCAAAAACCACTGAATCACCCATCTGGACCATCGTGTATTAAATGTCAGTTCCTAGGCCAAATTTATCCTTTTCCTTCTGGATTTGTGTGCCAGCTATTGATTCTGGACATTGTTGCACATGTATTAATGTAAGACACATTAGAACACCTGTATATCTGAGACTTGCACTCCTTCTTGAATGTACAGTGGCACAGACACCCTGACCGGGAAGAGATGGTCTTCCAGTTGACAGTAATGATATAAGATTTCATTGTACTTGGAGGTAGAAATACTGTCTTTGGTATATTACTGTCTCTTCTCATCCTGAACTGTGATCTAGCTTTACAAATACAAGATGAATTGAATTAAATGAAGCTTTCTCCAAAATTTTCTCCAACACAATCTTCATTTTTTTCTGTTACATTGAGGAGTTTGGGCTCTGAGAGTCATGGTGCCCATATTGTTTCAGAATCATATCAAGGCAACAAACAGTGAGTATTCATCTCAACATCTAATGTGGGGTGTAATTAGTCAATTCCATTACAAGCTACGGGGAGCTTGGATAAGTCAAACTCTCATTTACAACCTTGTCCTGTGAGTGGAACCAATCTTCTTTCACACAGCAGGCCTGACAAGAAGCCCAAGGGATCACAATGATCTGGGAGTCTGGTCCTCTAGGACTCCAAGAGGAGACACGTAGAGATGACTTTGCTCTTGTAAATTGGTTTTTAGAATATATAGGATTGTAAAGTAATAGAAGGATACATCTGCCACTCATGCCTTCTTTAGATTCCCAATGTTCCTGATTAGTAAATGTATATCATCTTCCTAAGAAACCAGGAAGACTGTCAGCTCCCATGGAGGTCAGTAATATAGAATTTGGAGGCATGCCTTCCCCTGGGATCCCTATAGTCACCCTCCCCAAGGGAGGTATGGTGTCATTTGAAGTGAATAACCCACTATGCCAGGGCTGGTGAGTTTTGGTACATACACTACATATAAGTACATGGAACAAGGCCTCTCTAACCAAGATTTCTCAATGGTAAAACTTGGATAATGTCTTCTTCTGTATAAGAAACAATGCCTTTATCTCCACAGTGTGTCTATTGTGCCTCACACAGAGGTCTGACATTGGTTGATTTCATTGTTGTTATTTTTGTTTCTCTTTTGTAGCTAGTTTTTCTGTATTTAAAGAGGATATTATACAATCTGCCAAAGACACAGTAGATATCAATGAGATCGAATCTGTGAGGAGACATGAGTACATTTGTTTAAGTTCATGCCCTTGGAAAATGAATGCTAGTATGCACCTGCCCACCTTCTCTGAGGAAGATATTTCACATGTGGATAATGAATAACAAACTGATAATTGCACTATAGTTCTGCTTATGTGTCTCTGTCCTGTTTCTGTTCATGTAATAATAAACAAAACTAACAGCATGTTTCAACTCTGCCACCCATTTATACTTACAAAATTGTTAGGCTTTACTGTATGGTGCTTATGAAAGCCATTAACTCTTAAGAAATTTGTTGTTTGAGTGTTGTTTGCTAATACTTTATTTTAGTGAATCTCAAAATCTACTTTTAAAAAAATAAAGTTTATGCCTTGATTGTGCTAGAACATTCTCAGGTTGTCCCTGGTTATCTACCTCTTCACCTCATCCACCCATCACAATTATTCCTTGTTTGTAAGTGTTTGTGTGGCATTTTCCCTGACCAATCACATTGCTTCCCTGTAGGGCACAACACCCTCCCTTTGCTTTCCCATAACACCAGACTTCTCAGAATTCTCTCTTCATTGTTTCTTCCTTGGACCACTTTAAAGGTCCCTGTTGTGACTCACTCAAGTCCCACAAGCCAATTATTGCCTGTCCAAGTGTTTGAGTTTTCTCTTTCCATACCCAAATTTTCATGACATTCTATACTTACAACCACCAGACTCACCAATAGGATAGTGGGAGCACCAATCAAATTTGAATGAGTAAGATTATCAATTCCTAAAGAAAATTATTTGCTTATCAGTTCTCAGTTCAAATGTAATTTAGTTTCCCACTCTGACTGGTAGTTCTGACTGCTGGTAACTTGGATCATGACCCTTAAGCTAAAAGTTTCAGATAACTTTTCAAAACCAGAATTTCTTGAATGTACTACCATCACGGACTAATAATAAAACAAGTGGTCTGAAATTTGTGCAATCCAACAAACAGTACTGTGGTTCATCTCTACAAACCAGCCATCCCCATGGCTCCCTTTCTATGGGGCGTTCCTTCAGGATTAGAGCAGGATATGCTTTAGTATCAGTGTTCCACTCGCTCCACATCAACTGCCCTAAGCCTGGGCTTTCATGGGCACCGTCAGCTGCGGCAGATCAGAAACTGCTGCCCTTGTGAACCAGATAACAGACTGTATGATTTCTGTCTCCAAGGTAATTTTATCTCAAGGACATCCTTCCCTTATCCTGCTGGCTAACCTTGGAGGAACACCTCAACAGGTGTAATTAGGTCTGCATTCCAGTGAGAGTGTTTGGCACTTGAGCCTTATCCCTCACTGAAGGACAAATTATTCAGTCTTCCCACCCACAGGATCTCAATAGTTCTTTTGCATTATACTCTCACCAATTTGTTAAATAGATAAGGTAGGAAAACACATATAAATAAACATTGCATAGTGCAAGGAGCAGAAGTTTTTGTAATTTTTTTCTCTTTTAATTTTCTTAGAAACTTTTAGGGACAGGATTAGTATTTTCTTTTTTAGAGGAAGAAACTGAGGCAGAAAGAGGTATAGAAATAGCATAAATTCAAAGTAAAAGGCCTGGAATAAAGACATTATAAAAAAGGCTAGATTTATAAAGTTTTATGGGAGCAGTTTTTCTACCCCACTGACTCTGCAGTTTGGTAATGTGACAGACATCCTTACACAGGAGACGCATAGAGTCTTAGGATGTCTCCATGCTGAGACAGTTCATGGGCATGCTGAGACAGTTCACGTGCAAACATGACATATGATTTGGGACAAGGAGGATGAGGCACTTGGAACAAACTAAACACAGGCTCCAACTAGAGCCACCTCACTGCCTGCACCCAGTCCCAGTCACCAGAGCTGTGCAGTTGACTGTTGTGGAAAGTCCACCAGAGATGATCACTCAGACAAATTTTATAGCCAACTGAAAGTCTTTATTCTAGACAGCTGGGACTACATGTAGGAGCACACTCAGTGTAGTGCCAAGTGTCTATGATAAGGGATTTTTAAAGGGAGAAAACACTTCTTGGTATTTTGTTCAGTCATTGCAGGGGTAGGATTTGGGCAAGCAAGCAGTTTAACAGAAGCTAAGAAATTCAGTTATCTGGAGGGTGAGGTTTACACATGCAGGCAGTTTAACAGAAACCTGAGATAAGTTATCTGAGACATCTAAACCTTGGGTTCCTAAAGTAGAGTTGATTAATTTTCCACTGGGTTCTCCTTAAAGGAGATCAAACACCACTCAAAGTTAAAATGCCCTTATCAGAATGCAAGGTAGAGGAATCTCAGCACTGTCTTGTTCTGTCACAAACTAGTACAGCCACCTATTGACACCCAGGCCTGGTCACCAGAGATGTCCAGTTGACTGGTATAGCCATCTGACTACACCCAGGTCTTATCATTGGAGATGCACAGTTGACTAACACAGCTGAAAGCTGTTGAGACATTAAGGTTGTTTTCTAAGTAGCAAAACCCCATTACTACAGTTAAAAGACCACACTTTCTGTATCTGACCATAGCCTCTGCCTCTGTCAGCATCTTAATCAGGGTTTACCTCTAGCTGTGGCAAGCTCTGCCTGTCCATTACAGTTTTGACCCTGTAGGCTGTGACTTGGAGCCTGTAGAAGGAGAAAGGGCTTTGAGGGTACTGTAAGGTATAGGAAACAATAAGGCCAATATTTATCTATTTGGGAATTAAAGTCCTCATTGCTATCTTTCAGGACAGAGTGGCCGTTTTTCCTTAAGTTTCCCCTACCTTTACTGAGTATTGGCTGCCTCTATTCCAGATCCTGAAAAACCATTGGTTTACTTTACTCTAGGTAGTGACTTTCTACAGTGCCACACAAATTGAGCAGAGATATTTGAGTTTGCCTTCTCTGATTTTGTATAATCCATTAGAGAGACGAATTTTTATTTCTCATGAGTTTGTTGTCATATTTAATTGCTGAATAATATTCCAGTGCATATTATAGCCACAATATTTTTATTCATGTTCAAAGACATGGATACAGTTTTCACATTATGATTAATATCCATATAGCCAGTACAAATATTGTTGCATACAGTTTTCCTGTAAGTCCAAGTTTTCATTGCTCTTGGTAAAGATCTAAGGGAGGGATCTAGGGTAAGTGCATATTTCACTTTAGTAGAAAGTTCAGGATATGAGGAACATAGCAAGGAGCTCCAAATCCACCTCTGTACCAGAGTCATAACAACAGCAACCAAAGAAAACACAGCCTTGGGGATCAGCTCTTTTGGTGACCAACTGAAAGCCTGAAGAAAACATACAAAAACATTAACATTAAACGTTGAAGACAAAAATGTAGATTTTAGAATAAGAAAACCTGCATTTTGTGGCTTCTTAGCTTATTAACTAACCCCACTCCAGTCTATCTCTGCCTGCCTCAACTGCAACTGGGAAAATAATAGAATGGAATGGAACATAGGCAGCATTTGCAAAGAACTGCAGTTTACAGCTTGCTATCACTGATGATCTCCCAAGACCAACCTAAAAATGTCACAGTTTGCTTACTTAGACTATAGTGCTGAATCAGTTGTGGGAGATGTATGAGGTAGGACTCCACATGGATGTGAAACAACAGAATGTAAGGCATATCATATGTGTATGTATTGTATGTCCGTGTATATAAATGACATTTGTTATCTTGGCTTTCATAATGGAGCCTGGGTGGCCAACAATGGCTGTCTGCACACTGGAGAATCTGAGAACTCAAAAGCTGCTAAGTCCATGAAAGTGGATACCACAACTGACTTTAAAACCCTGTTGAAATGTCAAAAATCTCAAGTCATCACATTGTGGAGAAACAACAACAGACATATTCACTGAATAAGAAGTAAATATAGTCAGGCACAGTCTACTCAATCCTCTAACTTCTTTGTATCTGGTCATCCACAGAAAATATCACCCCCTTTCCAGGCAGGGCTTGGTTCTCAGTTAATCTTACCTGGAAATACTCTCACAGACACACCAAAAGGTTTACCATCTGTATGCTTATAAACCCATCAAGTTGGCCATCAACACCTAGCACAAAATAAAGGAGAGGTTGTCACAAGCTTTCACAAACTAACGTCTTCTAATAGCTGCTGGTTGAAGCTGAAAGTCTCAAGGAACATGGAAAGTCCAGCACATTTCTCTGAATTCATGAAATTCTTAGGCAAATGGATGGAACTAGAAAACATCATCCTGAGTGAGGTAACCCAGTCACAAAAGAACACACATGGTATGCAATAACTGATAAGTGGATATTAGTCCAAAAGCTCGGAATACCCAAGATACAATTAACTGACCACATGATGCTCAAAAAAATAAAGACCAAAGTATGGGTGATTCAGTCCTTCTTAGAAGGGGGAACAAAATACCCACAGGAGGAGAAACAGAGACAAAGTGTTCAGCAGAGACTGAAGGAAAGGCCATTCAGAGACCTATGGCTCCAGCCACATATGTAGCAGAGGATGGCCTTGTAAGATATCAATAGGAAAAGAGGCCCTTGGTCCTGTGAAAGGCTGGATGCCCCATTATAGGGAATGGGGAAGCAGGAGTGGAGGGTGGGTAGGTGAGTAGTGGAGCACGCTCATAGAAGCATGGAAGGGGGTTGAGATAGGGGGTTTTCAGAGGGGAAACCAAAAAAGGGGTTAATATTTGAAATGTAAATAAATAAAATATCTAATAAAAAAAGGAAAAAAAAGAAAGAAAAGGAAAGAAAGATTGCAAACATGCCTGAAAGGACCGCTCACTCAAAATGGAAAATGGAAATGCTCTATGTTTCTACCTTCTCATAACCCTGATGGTCTACAAAAGCAGCAAGCAAAGCACAAGATGGAGTCACAAACATACTGGTTGAGTTCTGAAGATGCTCCCAACAGAGCCCTGGACAAATACAAAGACTTTCTAATTCAGGCATCAGAGGAAACATCTAGTCAGTCATTAACTGACCACTGGAGCAATGGGAGGAAGTCTTCAGTGATAGAGAAAACAGAGTATGGACTTTACAGAATCAATTTGTTAAACAAATATATCAGTAAGTATTAGTAACAAGAAATCCTGGGGAAGAAAGAGTTTGACTTCCCTGGCTGTCACAGTGTGGTTTAGAATTCTATCTGGAAACAATTAAGTTACAAGACAACTAATGAGACAAGAGAGCACAGTTCATGCACAATAACAAAAGAAATCCATAGAAATCATGCCCGAAAAAGCTGAGGCATAGAATGTCCTAGATGAGAATTTGAAATACATGCTGCTGATACACTCATGAATGAAAGCAAGCCATGTCTGTTGTTATAGTTTCATACAAGTATATATTATTCATCCAACATTGGCTCTTTCTCACATTATATGTCTATGCATTATTTTATATATCTTTACAAAAATCTAGGGACCATAAATGAAAGAAATCAAAGATAATTGTCCTTTTGATTTTCTTACTACTATCTCCACTCACATCCATTTTCCTGCAAACGAGATGACTTAAGAAGAGACAGTGAATGATACCCTTCACGATAGCCACAAGCCATATAAAGTATCTTAGTGTGACTCTAACCAAACAAGTGAAAGATCTGTATGACTTCAAGTCTCTGAAGAAAGAAATTGAAGAAGACCTCAGAAGATGGAAAAATCTGCCATGCTCATGGATTGGCAGGATTAATATAGTAAAAGTGACCATCTTGCCAAAAGCAAAATACAGATTCAATGCAATCCCCATCAAAATCCCAACTCAATTCTTCATAGAGTTAGAAAGAGCAATTCAAAAATTCATCTGGAATAACAGAAAACCCAGGATAGCTAAAACTATTCTCAAGAGTAAAAGAACTTCTGGGGGAATCAATATCCCAGACCTCAAGCTGTACTACAGAGCAATAGTGTTAAAAACTGCATGGTATTGGTACAGTGACAGGCATGTAGATCAATGGAACAGAATTGAAGACCCAGAAATGAATCCACACTCCTATGGTCACTTGATCTTTGACAAAGGAGCTAAAACCATCCAGTGGAAAAAAGATAGCCTTTTCAACAAATGGTGCTGGCTCAACTGGAGGTCAACATGCAGAAGAATGCAAATTGACCCATTCTTATCTCCTTGCACTAAGCTCAATTCCAAGTGGATCAAGGACCTCCACATAAAACCAGACACACTGAAACTAATAGAAAGGAAACTAGGGAAGAACCTTGAACATATGGGCACAGGGGAGAATTTCCTGAATAGAACTCCAATAGCTTATGCTCTAAGATCAAGAATTGACAAATGGGACCTCATTAAATTACAAAGTTTTTGCAAGGCAAAAGACACTGTCAAAAAGACTAAGCGGCAACCAACTAACTGGGAAATGATCTTTACTAACCTTAATACGACAGAGGACTAATATCCAATATATACAAAGAACTCAAGAAGTTAAACTCCAGAGAGGCAAGTAACCCTATTAAAAAATGGGGTACAGAGCTAAACAAAGAGTTCTCACCTGAAGAATATCTAACGGCTGAGAAGCACCTAAAGAGATGTTCATCATCCTTAGTCATTAGGGAAATGCAAATCAAAACAACCCTGAGATTCCATCTCACACCAGTCAGAATGACTAAGATCAAAAACACAGGAGACAGCAGTTGTTGGCGAGGATGTGGAGAAAGAGGAACACTCCTCCACTGCTGGTGGGATTGCAAGCTGCTACAACCACTCTGGAAAGCAGTCTGGCGGTTCCTCAGAAAACTGGGCATGACACTCCCAGAGGATCCAGCTATACCACTCCTGGGCATATACCCAGAGGCTTTACCTGCATGCAATAAGGACACATGCTCCACTATGTTCATAGCAGCCTTATTTATAATAGCCAGAAGCTGGAAAGAACCCAGATGTCCCTCAACGGAGGAATGGATTCAGAAGATGTGGTATATCTACACAATGGAATACTACTCTGCAATTAAAAACAATGAATTCACGAAATTCCTAGGCAAATGGTCAGATCTTGAAAATATCATCCTTAGTGAGGTAACCCAATCACAAAAGAACACACATGGTATGCAGTCACTGATAAGGGGATATTAACCCAGAATCTTGGAATACCCTAGACACAATTCACATATCAATAGATTTCCAAGAAGATGGAAGGAGAGACCCCTGGTCCTGGAAAGACTGGATGTAGGGGAATGCCAGGACAGAGAAGTGAGAGGTGGTTGAATGGGGAAAAGAGGGAGGGAAGGAGGCTTATGGGACTTTTGGGGAGGGAGGAAACGGGAAAGGGGAAATGATTTTGAATGTAAATAAAAAAAACTTAGAAAATAAAAAAATAAAGAAAAGACAGTGATTTGTCAATGAGATGGTTCATTGGTAAAAACACATGTTGTCAGTGCCCCTCTTCATTCTGACTTCCTTCTCCTCAGTAATCAAGTTACTTTTGGAAGTTAAAATTTTACACATTTGAGAAAATTCTATACTTGTCTTTCTGAGCCTGCTTTATTTCACTTAGCATGGTGATCACCGATTCCCTGCATGTGGCATAATGTGCCCTTCTTAACTGGTAAATAATAACCCATTGAGCATGGATCACCATTTTGTACTCAACACCTGCTGATAGGTATCTAAGCTGATGTAAAGTCATTGTGAATAGTGTTTCAATAAATATGGAAACTGAAGACAAAACCTGAAATTGAAAAGACAGCCTACATTCATGGGATCAGTAGAAACAGCACTCTAAAAATGGCCATAAAATTGACAGATTCAATATACTCCTCATCAGAATTCTGATATACTTCACAGGAATGGAAAAATCCTAAAATTTATTGCAGATGATAAGGACTACAAAATCCAGAGCCTTTTGAGGTCCAACATGACATCTCAAGTGAAAAATTCTATATCTGTTCCCAGTCAAGCTAAATTTCAACCTCCCTCTAATTTCTACTTTTTTTTTCTGGAGATTTGCATATATTTAGCAAGATATACCGGGGATGGGACCAAGTGGGGAATTTTCAAGTGCAATCAAGATACAAGGGGAGTCTGTGGCCCAGATGAGATGTTTTCTGTGGGCCTGCAGTGGCCTCTAGCTAGAACCTTCTAGTGTCTGAGGTCTTCAAGACTACCAGGACTTAAGGGTAGATATGGAGAGCCTGAGGAAGCCACTGAAGCCCACTCTTGGTATCTGTTCATAGTCATCTGCAACCTGGAGACAAGTAACCCATCCACTGACGTCCTAATAAGTAAATTAATGCTCACAAAACCACCAGGAGAGGGAAAAGGGCCCCTCCACATCCCTGAGTCAGCCTTTCTTTCTCTAAACACAAAACCAAAACTATATGCCTTTGGAGAAGACAGACACTAAAACTGTCTAGCCTCTCAAGGCTATGGCAGGAAAGAAAGAAACTCTGTCCCTTTCACGCTGTGTGAAGATTAGAGAAAGGTCATCTGCCATGGGCATACACAGGGTAAACATTCCTGACCTAAAAACCAAAAGCCAAAAGGCTCCAAATCATATTAAATTCTATTTACTAGCATATATTCATTGAAAAAACAAACGGGTCATTTGGACATCTCCTTCACCTGCACCATGTGCTTTGAGAAGCAAAGGTGCTTCTCACCTTTCCATCACCTCTCAGATATTGGGTCCATCAGAGTAGTATTTGAGTCAAATTGAAAAATGCCTTTATCAAGTCCCTTTTGAATTGCTGAAGACCCTCCTTTACCTGTTTCCTAATTCCCATTGTAGATGAGGTAAAGATTCTCCCTAAAGCAGTACTCATGGGGAGAGAAAGTCCTCATCTTAGACATGCACCCATTCCCAGAGCCAGAGGAGACGTTCAACCACAAGCTCTGATAACAGGGTACACTAGTGCCCCAGAAGGCAGCTGATGTATGCTGCGGACAGATGTGTTTCGAAGCTGCCCCCAGTCTACTCTTCTGGGGTGTAGCCAATGAAACAGAGTGAGCAGTGCCGCCAGTTTGAAAAAAGACTTCTGGAGTTTTTCTTACTACATTACGAGGGGATGAGAACAAATGAAACTCTATGTTCCCCAGTCCTATGCAAAAGATTTCCATGAAGGTAACCCTCACAGAGATGTGGGCTGCGACCTTGGACTTTGAAATGTTTGCCAGCTTTAGTCCCTGCTGCTTTCTGCCCTGGACCTCTGACTCTCCTCCCTGGGAGCCTGCCATTCTCATCCTATCTCTGAACTGTGTGGGTGTCAGACTTCACTTCTGTCTTCAATGTACTCTGGGCCTCCTCCAAGTTGATGCTCTGGGAAGGAAATTTTCACAGATCCCAGCTGGTGTCTGAACTCTGATTAGGAGCCAAGTGACCTCAATTTTACAAGCTTTGGGTTGGCCCACACCAGCACTTCTGGCTCAGCACAAATAATCGCTAATGCAGGGGGCTGGGTGGAGTTGGCAGTGTGATTTGTAAGGTCAGGAGCAGTAAGGCACCAGCTTTTATGTGCTTTGGAACTCAGTCGTACTGGTTCACACATATGAATCAGTCTTTTGAAGGCTTTAAACAAAGGTGTCTCCTTGTTACAAAGCTCTGTGTGGCACATTTGCCACACAGAGCAGGATGGCAGAAAGAACACACATTAAAACAATCACATCCACCCAGAGCTACGGTACAGGCACTGGTTTGCCAAGCTCTTCCCCCAAGAATACCAGAAGAAGAAGAGTTCAGTGTGACCCCCAGATGGGTGAGAACATTGAGACAGAATTGCAAAGAAGGATTTGAGAAGTTAGATATCTTGGCTTTGGTAAAAGAGGAAGGACTTTTGGAGTTAGCAGAAATAATTACAGAAATGGGGAGGCATGTGTTTGATTCCAAGAGCCAAAAATAGAAATCTGATAGTGTGAGAAAGAGTCAAATCATCTTAATGAAGACAGAATATACTTACTGCCCAAACTTGTCAACTATGTTAAAAAAAATTAAAGTGGACTGTGCAACTGAACTTTATTTTCTATGTACTACTCACTGTTCAACATATTTTGGCATGTAAACAAACAGCTCCAACTTTTCCCTGCCTTAATTTCAGAGTGTGACATCAACTCCAATGTTAGGAGAACATATTCCAACCACAAGGTACCCAATGTAACCTTAATTTTTTCTAATCCTATGTTTAATGGTGGTTCTTAAATGCCTTAACCTTCTTTGTAGCCCACCACCCATGAGAAGCAGTGGGAAAGAAAGGATACAGAAGAAGCAGATATGTTTAGAAAGGTTCTTAGGAACAACTCTCGTCTGTGTTGTATGGAATAGGCAGTTCAGTTCATGGGTTAGCAGGCAGCGGCAGCTTGATCCACTTTTAAACACCTTGTGAGTATACCAGCAATCCAATTTGGTAGAATTAGGTTAGCAAACAGCAATGACATGACCTAGCAGAGGCAGCCAGGCCTCAGCCTTGGCTTGGGTCAGCAGGAGGGACTTGGAGGGAGGCCAGGAGAAGTTCTCAGCTGTTCATCTCTCAGCAAATCAAAGATTAGCAAAGATGTGAGATCCACAAGCCTTGAAGAGGTAGATGTACCAGCAAGCCAAGCTCTGTCTCCATCACTTTGTGGAGTCCTCTTTATCTCCTCCAAACATCAATTGCCCTCCTTTTGTCTTGCCTCAGCACATGCATCCAATCACCAATTGGTGCATTTCTCTCTATGGAGTCTATACAAATGCATCTCAACTATGCAAGGTAAAGCAGACCAATATATACATGTCCTTAGCAAAGAATATTTTATCACGTGTCCTTTCATGTGCTTGCTTTAGCAGAACATCCTCTCTCCTGTGTCTGCTTCAGCGAAACATTCCTTCACAAGTCTGCTTTAGCCTTTCACACCTGTGTCCACTTTAATGAAGTGTTCTTTCACATGTTTGCCCCAGCAAAACACTACCCAACCTACTTTTCAAAGAATCCTTAAGTTTCAACACAGCTTGCTTCAGAAGCCTAAGGATGGCCCTTCAGACTTTTGGTATCTCTATGTCTCAACTTTTTTTTCTTATTTTTCTTTAGTTTTCAAGGTCTTAATTTTCCAGGAATAATTTTTTTTCTGAGAAATCCTCAGGTCAAACTCAGACTATGGAGAGACATTATCAAGAACCTAGAAGAACTGAGCAACGAGAAAGTTGTTCCTGAAAGAGTATTTGAAGGTTCCAGTATGGATCCTGGCCTCTTTTTAATCCTTTGAGGATCAAGGCTAGAGATGCGCTGCTGAGAGGTGATGAGCATGACATCAGGCCTTGACCTTGACACAGTAAGGAATAGAAATCCCTGTGTGGAGCTCCACCTGCAACACCTGATGCACGGACACAACCTGGCAAGGTCATTTACCTCCTTGCACTTGTGATGTTTAATAGGAATGGCAACATACATTCTAATGCTTAGGTTTGTACAAAGATTGTGACAAGAGTATCTTTATGAGTAAGATTTATGAGTATCTGCATATACTGATCAGTTAGTGGAAACTACTGAAATTGCTTCACTAACTGAAAACTCCAGGGGTTTTTAGAACATTGAAAGAATACTTCAAGATTCCAATTTGTTTATCTTACCTTTGGTGGGGTAGGAAGGCAGGTGGAATGAAGAGCAGGAGCCTTAACAAAGTACCAGGAACACTCTAAGATAGTAGGTAGCATTAGCTGTTAGGGGAGACAAGCATCTGATGGGAGATAAGAAGTGGGACCAACTTGCCATCAGAATCCTGAGGCACAGACAAAGATTCAAGTATCTCTGCTCTCATATAATCTCCTAACCTCCTAGAATTGGTCACCGATATTCATTATTCTTTTTTAAGTGTCCAATGTGAGGCTGGATACTGGGCCCAAAGGACTACACAATCCTATACTGACTGGTATCGAACCTGAACTCATACCAGGCACATGACCTGCCAAGGACAATTGCCAAATGGCAAGACAGCATTCAAACCCAGATTCCACATACTGCAAAGTTCTTGTTCTTGCTCTTTACCAGTCAGATCTGCTTAAGTACCCACAGTCAGCCTTCTCAAACAGGCAGAAAACAAGGCTTTCCATGGCTAGCTATAAATTTTTGTCTGTCCAGGGAGACTTCTTGGGTAGGACACTGGACATCTAGGAAGAATCTCTGCTCTAAAGTCCTTGCTGAAGCTATTTGCCTCCATCTCAGAAAGTACAATATTGAAAATCAATGGGGAGAAAGTGTCTGAAAGAGAACTAAATCAAATATCTCGATATGGAGGAGTTAATCATCCAAAATTAACCTTATAACATCTCGTATCAAACTGATCTATAAAGAAAATCAATAGGAGCAAATCAAACCCCTGGGCCCCTGCCCCTCCCTGGGTGACGCCTCTGCTGAAGGCGGTGGATGTGCTATCATTATCAGGAAACAGAGCCTCAGCATTTGATGTGTTTAGCCACAGGCTCTCAAAAGATGGTTTTTATATACATTTCTTGCCCCCTGCATTTGCTTAAACTGCCATTCTTAGAGTCTTAAATAAGATGCACTTAGCTGAAAATTGCCCTACACTGAGGAGACATGCTGTTCCCAGTGAGGGAGATAATCTAGCCTTGTATATTTTTATGCTCTGAGGAAAGCATGACACTCAACAGATACTCAACTATTCCTTCTGAAGCTACTCAGAGGACTTCTGGAACCAAGAGGAAATCCTGAAAGACAGAAGGAGCTAACCCAGGACGGCTAGTGGGGATGGATCCAAGACTGCAATTTGAGCAGGCTGCCTGTAAAAACTGCTGAGAATGTCTGCCTCATGGTTTGGCAGGATGAGAGAAAATATGAGAAATATTCCAAACAATGGCTGGAATATTTCTCCATATATCTTCCTATCCATTTTCATTAATATGCAAAATGGCAAAATTACTTTTTATAAATGTTGTTCAGGGTTGTTAACTATCTATCTCTCCTTCTCTTGAGATATGCTCAGTGGGAAGGAAGCTTTATTCCTTGTATTTGCTACGAGACAACAAAACATCACTCTATGGCTTAGAAAAATATTTGCCACAGGGTGACCATTCTCTATATCTTAATGAGTTATTGAATGAAAAATGTTCAACCAAGCTCAAGTAAGAACTCAGCACTAGGACCAGCGCCACCGAGAGAGTGCAGAGTGCACTCCGCCATCTTTGCTCCAGTGGCCGGGAAGTTGGGACTGTCAGGCTCAGAGACAGACAGGCAAAACATCGCTTGGGTCTCGGGCGGCTTGTGTGTACGCTACTCTCAAGAGCTGGGCAGATCTGCAGTAACCAGTGTGCCAGCTCTGCTGTGGGACTTCTGCCTGGCAGAGGGACCCCGCACTGGGCGGGAGCCTACCAGCTTCCCTTCCGCGACCTCTGTTCCGGTAGACTGCACTGAAGAGACAGGTACCCAGGTTCCTCCCAATATAACATCGCTTGGGACACGGCCTGTTGGGGCTTCCGCCTGCTCCCAAGAACGGGACAGCGCTGTGGTCATCTGGGCGCCAGATCTGCTGTAGGCCATCGCCTCTGCAGGGTGACCAGCGCCACCAAGAGAGGAGACAGACAGGCATAATATCGATTGGGTCTCGGGAGGCTTGTGTGTACACTGCTCCCAAGAGCTGGGCAAATCTGCAGTAACCAGCTTGCCAGCTCTGCTGTGGGACTTCTGCCTGGCAGGGGGATGCCCTCTCCCCCCCCACTCTAGGAGAGATCACACACCCCTGCACAGGGCAGGAGCCTACCAGTCTCCCTTTGGCGACCTCTGCTCCAGGAATCCACTACGCTGAGCCTTTGGATGTGCAAGGACCCCCCAATATAATATCACTTGGGGCAAAGCACATTAGGGCTCCAAAGTCACTCAGGAGCAGGCAGGCCCCAGAAATCGGTGCCAGGGGAATCCTGGTAATCCAGGGGTGGCAGAAATAGCTTTGCAGGCTCACAGGAGGTCCAACCAACAGCCAGTGACAGCGGGACCAACTAACATCAGAGGTAACCAGATGGCAAAAGGCAAACGTAGGAACGTTACTAACAGAAATCAAAGTAATATGGCACCATCCGAACCCAACTCTCCAACAGCAGCAAGTCCTGGATACCCCACCACACCCGAAAGACAAGATCTGGATTTAAAATCACTTCTCATGATGCTATTAGAGGATCACAAGAAGGAAACAAATAAATCTAATAAAGAATTACAGGAGACCATGAATCAACGGTTAGAAGCCCTTACAAAGGAAACACAAAAATCGCTTAGAGAAATGCAGGAGAACATGGATCAAAAGATGGAGGAGCACAAGAAGACAACACAAAAATCGCTTAACGAGATGAATCAACGGGTAGATGCACTCACAAAGGAATCACAAAAATTGCATAAAGAAATGCAGAAGAATATGGGTCAACAGACGGATGCCCATAGGGAGGCAACACAAAAATTGCTTAAAGAAATGAATCAACGGATAGATGCCCTTACAAAGGAAACACGAGAACTGCTTAAAGAAATGCAGGAGACGATGGATCAACAGATGGAATCCCATTAGGAGGAAACACAAAAATCGCTCAGAGAAATGCAGAAGAACATGGGTCAACAGGCAGAAATCCTGAAAGAGGTAATGCAAAAATACCTTAAAGAAATACAGGAAAATACAAACAAACAAGTGAAGGATCTCAGCAAATCCATCCAGGAACTAAAAAAGGAAGTAGAAACAACTAAGAAATCACAAAGGGAGACAACTTTGGAGATAGAAAACCTTGGGAAGAAATCAGGAGTCATAGATGCAAACATCAACAATAGAATACAAGAGATGGAAGAAAGAATCTCAGGTGCTGAAGATTCCATAGAAAGCATCGACTCAACAGTCAAAGAAAATGCAAAATGCAAAAAATGTGTAACCCAAAACATCCGGGAAATCCAGGACACAATGAGAAGACCAAACCTAAGGATTATAGGTATAGATGAGAGTGAAGATTTGAAACTTAAAGGGCCAGTGAACATCTTCAACAAAATTATGGAGGAAAACTTCCCTAACCTAAAAAGAGAGATGCCGATGAACATACAAGAAGCCTACAGAACTCCAAACAGACTGGACCAGAACAGAAATACCTCCCGTCACGTAATAATCAAAACACCAAATGTTCTAAACAAAGAAAGAATATTAAAAGCAGTAAGAGAAAAGGGCCAAGTAACATACAAAGGAAGACCTATCCAAATCACATCAGACTTCTCACCAGAGACTATGAAAGCCAGAAGATCCTGGGCAGATCTCATGCAGACACTAAGACAGCACAAATGCCAGCCTAGACTAATATACCCAGCAAAACTCTCAATCACCATAGATGGAGAGACCAAGATATTCCATGATAAAACCAAATTTTCACAATATCTTTCCACAAATCCAGCCCTGCAACAGATAATAGGTGGAAACCGCCAATACAGGGAGAGAAACAACACCCTGGAAAAAATGAGATAATAACCTTCTTGAATCAAACCCAAAAGTAGATAACCACTCAAACATATAGATAGTGTCAAGAATGGCAGGTGGCAATAATCACTATGCCTTAATCTTTTTTAATATCAATGGTCTCAATTCCCCAATAAAAAGACATAGAATAGCAGACTGGATACGTAAACAGGACCCAGCATTTTGCTGCATGCAGGAAACACACCTCAGTGTCAAAGACAAACACTACCTCAGAGTAAAAGGCTGGAAAACAATTTTACAAGCAAATGGCCCCAAGAAACGAGGTGGAGTAGCCATCCTAATATCAGATAAAATTGATTTTCAACCTAAAGTCATCAAAAAAGGCACAGAAGGACACTACATACTGATCAAGGGAAAAATCCACCAACAAGATCTCTCAATTCTGAATTTCTATGGTCCAAATGCAAGGGCACCCTCATTCGTAAAAGAAACTTTACTAAAGCTCAAAGCACACGTCGCACCGCAAACAATAATAGTGGGTGACTTCAACACCCCGCTCTCTGAAATGGATCGTTCAGGAAAGCAGAAACTAAACAGGGACACAGTGAATCTAATTGAAGCCTTGGACCAAATGGAACTAACAGATATATATAGAACATTTCATCCTAGAGCTAAAGAATACACCTTCTTCTCAGCACCTCATGGTACCTTCTCCAAAATTGACCATATAATTGGTCACAAATTAGACCTCAACAGATATAAGAAGATAGAACTAATCTCATGCCTCCTATCAGATCACTATGGAATAAGGGTAGTCTTCAATGGCAACAAAAACAAAAGAAAATCCACATACACATGGAGGCTGAACAATGCTCTACTCAATGATAACTTGGTCAAGGTGGAAATAAAGAAAGAAATTAAAGACTTTTTGAAAATTAATGAAAATGAAGGCACAACATACCCTAATTTATGGGACACAATGAAAGCAGTGCTAAGAGGAAAATTCATAGCCCTTAGTGCCGCCAAAAAGAAATGGGAGACAGCATACACTAACAGCTTAATGGCACACCTGAAAGCCCTGGAACAAAAAGAAGCAAATACACCAAAGAGGAGTAGAAGGCAGGAAATCATCAAACTCAGGGCTGAAATCAATCAAGAAGAAACAAATAAAACCATACAAAAAATCAACAAAACGAGGAGTTTGTTCTTTGAGAAAATCGACAAGATAGATAAGCCCTTAGCCAGACTAACCAGAGGGCACAGAGATAGTATCCAAATTAATAAAATCAGAAACGAAAAGGGAGAGATAACAACAGAAAATGAGGAAATTCAAAAAATCATCAGATCCTACTACAAAAACCTGTATTCAACACAACTAGAAAATCTCAAGGAAATGGACAATTTCCTTGACAGATACCAAATACCAAAATTAAATCAGGATCAAATAGACCATCTAAACTGTCTTATAACCCCTGAAGAAATAGAAGTTGTCATTGGAAGTCTTCCAACCAAAAAAAGCACAGGTCCGGATGGTTTTAGTGCAGAATTCTATCAGACCTTCAAAGAAGACCTAACACCAATACTCTTCAAACTGTTCCACAAAATAGAAACAGAAGGAACACTACCCAACTCGTTCTATGAAGCCACAATTACACTAATACCAAAAGCACACAAAGATCCGGCAAAGAAAGAGAATCTCAGGCCAGTCTCTCTTATGAATATCAATGCAAAAATACTCAATAAAATTCTTGCCAAACGAATCCAAGAACACATCAAAACGATCATTCACTACGATCAAGTAGGCTTCATCCCAGGGATGCAGGGATGGTTCAATATAAGGAAATCCATCAATGTAATCCACTACATAAACAATCTCAAAGAAAAAAACCACATGGTCATCTCATTAGATGCTGAGAAAGCATTTGACAAAATTCAGCATCCTTTCATGCTAAAGGTCTTGGAAAGATCAGGAATTCAAGGCCCATATCTAAACATAGTAAAAGCAATTTACAGCAAACCGGTAGCCAGCATCAATCTAAATGGAGAGAAACTTGAAGCAATCCCACTAAAATCAGGAACTAGACAAGGCTGCCCTCTCTCTCCATATCTTTTCAATATAGTACTTGAAGTTCTAGCTAGAGCAATTAGACAACAAAAAGAGGTCAAAGGGATACAAATTGGAACGGAAGAAGTCAAACTATTACTATTTGCAGACGATATGATAGTATACTTAAGCGACCCAAAGAACTCCACCAGAGAACTCCTACAGCTGATAAATGACTTCAGCAAAGTGGCCGGATATAAAATCAACTCAAGCAAGTCAGTAGCCTTCCTATACTCAAAGGATAAGCAGGCTGAGAAAGAAGTAAGAGAAATAATACCCTTCACGATAGCCACAAACCATATTAAGTATCTTGGCGTGACTCTAACCAAACAAGTGAAAGATCTGTATGACAAGAACTTCAAGTCTCTGAAGAAAGAAATTGAAGAAGACCTCAGAAATTGGAAAAATCTGCCATGCTCATGGATTAGCAGGATTAATATAGTAAAAATGATCATCTTACCAAAAGTATTATACAGATTCAGTGCAATCCCCATCAAAATCCCAACTCAATTCTTCAAAGAGTTAGAAAGAGCAATTCAAAAATTCATCTGGAATAACAGAAAACCCAGGATAGCTAAAACTATTCTCAAGAGTAAAAGAACCTCTGGGGGAATCAGTATCCCGGACCTCAAGCTGTACTACAGAGCAATAGTGTTAAAAACCGCATGGTATTGGTACAGTGACAGGCATGTAGATCAATGGAACAGAATTGAAGACCCAGAAATGAATCCACACTCCTATGGTCACTTGATCTTTGACAAAGGAACTAAAGCCATCCAGTGGAAAAAAGATAGCCTTTTCAACAAATGGTGCTGGCTCAACTGGAGGTCAACATGCAGAAGAATGCAAATTGACCCATTCTTATCTCCTTGCACTAAGCTCAATTCCAAGTGGATCAAGGACCTCCACATAAAACCAGACACACTGAAACTAATAGAAAGGAAACTAGGGAAGAACCTTGAACATATGGGCACAGGGGAGAATTTCCTGAACAGGACTCCAATAGCTTATGCTCTAAGATCAAGAATAGACAAATGGGACCTCATTAAATTACAAAGTTTTTGCAAGGCAAAAGACACTGTCAAAAAGACAAAGCAGCAACCAACTAACTGGGAAATGATCTTTACCAACCCTACATCCGACAGAGGGCTAATATACAATATATACAAAGAACTCAAGAAGTTATACTCCAGAGAGGCAAGTTACCGTATTAAAAAATGGGGTACAGAGCTAAACAAAGAGTTCTCACCTGAAGAATATCTAATGGCTGAGAAGCACCTAAAGAGATGTTCAACATCCTTAGTCATTAGGGAAATGCAAATCAAAACAACCCTGAGATTCCATCTCACACCAGTCAGAATTGCTAAGATCAAAAACACAGGAGACAGCAGTTGTTGGCGAGGATGTGGAGAAAGAGGAACACTCCTCCACTGCTGGTGGAATTGCAAGCTGGTACAACCACTCTGGAAAGCAGTCTGGCGGTTCCTCAGAAAACTGGGCATAACACTCCCGGAGGATCCGGCTATACCACTCCTGGGCATATACCCAGAGGCTTTACCTGCATGCAATAAGGACACATGCTCCACTATGTTCATAGCAGCCTTATTTATAATAGCCAGAAGCTGGAAAGAACCCAGATGTCCCTCAACGGAGGAATGGATTCAGAAGATGTGGTATATCTACACAATGGAATACTACTCTGCAATTAAAAACAATGAATTCACGAAATTCCTAGGCAAATGGTCAGAACTTGAAAATATCATCCTTAGTGAGGTAACCCAATCACAAAAGAACACACATGGTATGCAGTCACTGATAAGGGGATATTAACCCAGAATCTTGGAATACTCTAGACACAATTTGCATATCAATAGATTTCTAAGAAGATGGAAGGAGAGACCCCTGGTTCTGGAAAGACTGGATGTAGGGGAACACCAGGACAGAGAAAAGAGAGGGGGTCGAATGGAGAAAAGAGGGAGGGAAGGGAGCTTATGGGACTTTCGGGGAGTGAGGAAACGGGAAAGGGGAAATGATTTGGAATGTAAATAAAAAAAACTTAGAAAATAAAAAAATAAAAAAAACAAAAAAAATTAAAAAAAACAAAAAAAAAAGAACTCAGCACTAAGTCTTGCATAGTATAAGTACAAAATAAAATAGTATTGGTAATGACATAGATATCAACAACATGAATTAGGAGTCAATTATATACAGTATTATTGCTGAGTTTGTGTTTTCTGTTAGGTATTTATAGCAAAATCTTGCAAAATTATTCCATTTCCCACTTAGTCAATGAGAAAGAGTTGCAGATGAACTAAGACTCAAATGTAAATAAGAAAATGAGTTCTTCGTCTCTGTCTTATAAATGATGCTGATTTGTTGATCATGGTGATGATGATGGTAGTGATGGCTATGATGATACTAATGATGGAGGTGATTATATTAATGATGGTACTGGTGGATGTTTATGTTAATGGTGATGATGATATTAAGATGTTGGTGGCATTAATGGTGGCAGTGATGATGATAATGGTGATAATGAAGCAGAAACAGGAAGAAGACTTGAGCTTTCTCTTAAAGCTGAGTCTATCAAAGTAGTTAACCATTACATATAGTAGGCAAGCACCAGTGTGACCTTTGTCTATGGTTGAGATTCAGCTACGATAGAGCAGAGGGAACTTGGGAGGACATTTGTACCAGGAGAACCACCTAGTCACCTAAGCTGCTGTAAGATTCCAGGTGAAGGTTCAGAATTCAGTAACCAGGGAAGAACATGGCAATTCCTTGGATAGTTTCTGAAGACCCAACTGCAGATTAAGACAGGGCCACAGACTCACTGGAAACTTGAAGAAAGCAAGGCTGTCTATGTGTAAGATTTGGTTCAAAGAGCAGAATATTTTACAAGTTGGAACTGAAGAAAATACAGGTGTCCATGGCTCCTACCCTCAGTATGAATTACATATGTACCACAATGCTGTGTTTGCCAGGAATCCAGTGAGGCTGAAATACAACACAAACTCTTGTGTACTTCACATCCTAGGTGCTGTGACAGATGACAAATAAATAAGCAGCAAATTAAGGCCAGCCTGGGATAAGTACGGTGTGTTAATCTGCTGTCTGTTGTAACAAATGCCTGAAAAAAACACCTTAAAAGGGAAAAGATTTGGTTTGGCTTCTGGTTTCAGGAGCATCTGTCTGTGGTCAGCTGGGTACAGTGTTTTTGGGTTTGTGTGTATGAGGCAGAACATCCAGGTAGGGGACATGTGGTGAAGCAAAGTCAATGACCTCATGACAGACAGTAGGAAATAGAGGGTGGTGAAGGTCACATCTCCAGTGACTCTACTCCTTCTCTGACCCCACTTCTTAACAATTCCTCCAGCTCCCAATAGTGTCACCAGCAGGACACCAAGCCTCTAACACATGAGATTTTGTAGGAACAGTTCCACAGCATGTCTGTAATACAGTAACGTTAGTGTATGGAAGAATGACAGGTGGAGGATGGGCTTTAGATATGGCCATCTGCAAATAACCTCCAAGAGTAAGAATTTGGCCTATAGTCTAGAATTCTTCATTCTTGGTCTATGCTGTTGAAACTAATTCTAGATGCGTCTGGTTAGTAATCTAAAGTCATCAGATTCTTCTAGTCCAAGCTAGGGAGGTGAGGGATGACAATGACCCCCAAAGGAAGAAATTTATGAACTAGGATTGTGGAGTGCCCTAGGCTTCTTCACAATTCACAACTGTTCATTAATCTAAGGTTTTCAGCAATTTTCCAATGTGAGTGATATTGCCTTTCTATAGAGAAGGATTTCAGAGTTGTGGAAAGGCCACCTGCTTAGTGTAACTTTTAAAGAGCATAATTTACATGTGAATTTAAACCCAAATGTTTCTAATAATAATTCTTCTTCCATTAAAGCACAGAAAATAGAACTGCCCCCAGCTGAGCTAAGAGGACTCTGGCTGTTGTATAGAGGCATAGCTTCAAATAGCCTTGGATGGCTTGTTAAGATGCACGGCAATTATAAAGTAAGTTTAATTCCAACAGGACTTCTGCAACTATCTCAGGGGTCAGGGGGTTATGGGGCAGGGAGGAAAGGCTCACTCATGGAAAATGGGAAGTTTGTAAGATTCTGGAAATATTACCAAAGCCTCCCATTTTGAAGTTTTTTTCCTCCACTGATGGTATAACCCCTGACGACCTTCAGGAAAAAAAAAAGAAGAAAAGAAAAATTAAAAAAATAAATAAAATACAATTCTTTTAAAGAGCCAAAGGGTGATTTTGTAGATCACAGCCAGACACTGGGTTACTTTTGAAATAGACATCAGATTAAGAAGCGCTCAAGGAAGGAGAAGCTATGTGGCCAGGACCATGGTCTGTGCTATGAAGAAGTTAATGGATTCAGACTACCTACAAAGAATAAACTCAGTGAAGATGGAGTCTTAGGGAAAGAGATCAATCATAAGCCCCAGAGTCTGTAGGAAATAAAAGGGAGGAATGGGAAGCCAG
Source organism: Tokudaia tokunoshimensis (assembly GCA_036184795.1). Taxonomy (NCBI): domain Eukaryota; kingdom Metazoa; phylum Chordata; class Mammalia; order Rodentia; family Muridae; genus Tokudaia; species Tokudaia tokunoshimensis. The sequence continues at coordinate 100,810,119 of BTHU01000001.1, forward strand.
CTGGAGCCAGGAATCCAAGAAAGATAGTGCCAGCAAGAATACAGTTAGAACTCTCAAGAACTCTTGCTGATTAAATCAAATCTGCAGGCCTCTAGGGTTAGAAGCAAGGCTTCCAATAGAGCAGCTCTCACCTCCTCCTGAGCAGGCTGCTGGCTGGAGAAATAGACTAATCAGAAGTTGCTGGGGTCCAGCATCCTCATACATCAAGAGCAATGGTGCCGCCTCACAGGCTGCACAGGGAACACACAGAACTTGATCATCATATCAGAAGTGATCCTTGTTCTCTACCCTCCTTCATGTTCTTCCTCTGGAAGTTGCTACTAGCCTGAGATATGGACCATAGGTATGTGTATCACCTTCAGAAGCACATGGAATGTGGTCTAATACTCTGGGTGTGGTATCCAGAGCACTAGGATGTGTTGGTTACTTCTCTGCTTACCTGAACAAAATGCCTGACCAAAACAATGTAAAGAAAAGAAGATGTATTTGGGCATAGAGTTGAAGGGATCAGCCTGCCACAGCAAGGAAGATAGGGCAGCAAGGAAGGAAGGCATGGTGGCAGGAGACCAGTTGGTGACATTGAATCCACAATCAGGAAGTGGAGCTCAGCTATAAAGCTTCAGTCAAGTCAAGCTGCAGGGAGCCACTCCCTCCAGCAAGGCTCCTCCTCCTCCAGGCTCTAAAACCTTCCCAAATAGCACCACCAGTTGGGAATCAAGTATTCACATAAGTCTGAGGGAACATGTTACAATCAAATACAACACAGTCTATAGCTCAAACCTTACTTCCTTAGGTAGATTTATAAGTGACTGTGTGTAAAGATACTTCCTCCACTCCTCACATCCCTCCATCTATTTGCTTCATAACCTCTCTTGCAGCTCTTGTAGCCTTGCTTATTATTTATCTGTTTCTTGTCTATTATATGCACTAGAATGCAGGATTCACAGAGGCAAAAACAAGATCATGGAGGGATTTCCATGGGTTTGTTCCCCATGGTGGGCCCTTTGTGCCACATATTCCTACCACCACATCATTCTCTACTGACTTTTCCACAGCTGAGACCTTCTGGTCATCCAAATCTATCTCTTTATCACTTCTCTCTGTGTGCTTTCCTCTGGCCACCCCATCTCAAGTGGCCCACAGATCACTTCTCACTTCCACAGTAAAGCACATACCCACAGACTAGAGTTTGTTTGTAGATAATTTTTTCAGCTTTATCTATATTTAAAGTGCCAGCCCTATCCAACCTCTAGAACAAGGGTTAATACAAAGCAATCACTTAACAGTTTTAAAGTGAATGGAAGAATTTGGGAGCCCCAAATGAAGCTGCTTGAGTGTGGAGACCAGCTTGTCACTCAGCTTGCTGCAAGTCTTGCTTCGCCTGGGGATGAAGCTGAATGAACATCAGAAGGATTTACTAGGGAACTGAGGCTCTGGAAGCCAGTGAGAAGCCACATAGTGGGACACGCAACTCTGGGTAAGAGAGTTTATGAGACATTTCCTGAGTGGGAGACTCCAGGTACAGAGATAGGAAATGAAAATAACAAGTGACCTCTTTTGGGTTAAAATTAAAACTGATGTTTAGATAGAATTTGGGCAATCTTCCAATTTGCTTATAGAAATCACTACCTTTAATACTTTATTTTTAATGAATATATAAAATTATACCATTAAAGGGTATCATGTCACATTTTCACACATATACACATTATGTAATTTTTAAATCAGGTTAAATATCTCCATCACCCCAAACATAAATTGTATTTTATGATGAAAGCAATAAAATGCTTCTCTTCCATCTTGTTGAAGATAAAGCATGTAATTATTATGTGTAGTCATTTCTTGTGAGACAGCACACAAGAATTCCTGTCTGGATGTCTAGTAGAACAGTTAGAACTATAAACTCCCAGAAAAGTATCAAGATAAATCTTCACTACCTTAATTTTGGCAATGGACTTTGATGTAACATTAACTGTATGGACAAGAAAAGAAAAAAAAGTATATATAAATTGTATTTCCAAGCCTAGAGTGTTTTTACAGAGCTTATCTGAAGAATAGTCTTTGTTGTAAGTCAATACTATTATTCACAGGCCAATGAATTATTGTAAAGCTGCTTACTAGACAATATTGTGTGAAAATGACAAATATATTTTTACTTGTGTTTCTCTTTAGTGAAGCCATCAATAGATGACAGATAGTAGATGCCCCTTAAGTATAAAACCACACATTCCTCATATGACACATGAGTAATATGATGTGTATGTCTGAAGAAAGAAGGAAGGAAGAAGAAAGGAGGGGAAAGTAAAAATCAGACAAAAGGACCAGGGGAAGAAAAAGAGGATGAAAGAGAGCATAGTGGTGTATAGTGTGTAGGTCTTGATACCCCACTTTAAGCTCCAGGTAAACCTTGCTACCAGACCTGCCCAGGTTCCCTCAGATCTGCAGATAACACACACACACACACACACACACACACACACACACACACACACACACTTAATTTTCAACCTGCCTATGACTCAATTGCTGGGTGCTTCTAATCTCCCATGCCTAGCAAGCCCTTCCCAATACTCTTTGCTCAGCACTCTAAATCTGCTCTCAACTTTAGTTTCTCAGTTAACTTCTCCTTGTTCAGCAACCCAAAACTTCCCTCAGCTTTAGTTGTATTTCTAATCTCCCACTTGGGGAAATGGCCTATGGCCACTCCACTCAAGCTATCACAAGGCTAGTCACCTTTTCTCCTTCTCAAGCAAGGCAAAACTCCTCCTTTCTCTCTGCAGATGCTAGCTTGACTGTGGGGACCTGAAAGTCCTGCCTATTCCACCCAGCTCATTGGCCACTAGCATCTTTATTAATGAGTCAAGAACCAGGCTGGGCAGTGGTGGCGCATGCCTTTAATCCCAGCACTTGGGAAGCAGAGGCAGGTGAATTTCTGAGTTTGAGGCCAGCCTGGTCTACAGAGTGAGTTCCAGGACAGTCAAGGCTATACAGAGAAACCCTGTCTCGAAAAACAAAAAAAACAAAAAAACAAAAAAAAAAGAACCAATTGGGGAACAGGACCTTAGCATCAGAACCACCACCCCCCCCTACAATGGTACTCTCAGAAAAGCACAAGAGCCTTTTATTGGCACTTGGACAAAATGATTAAGCTTCATGCCAAAGAAGATGTCTGAATGATGCAAAAATGTGACAAAAAAAAGAAAGGCACCAACATGGCCACCTACCAACCCAAACTCATTTTTTAAAGATCAGAGCTCTTTGAGGCTAAATCCCACAGAGGTGAAACTACTCCTGGCAGTGACTGGACACCAGGATATTTGGCAACTCCAAATGAAAATGTAGAGAGCACCAAGAAGGGCTGGACCAGAAGCTTGGGTGTCAGAGAGTCAGCCTTGATGGTATGACCTCAAGCTGTTTCAACCTACACTGTCCATTTGGAAAGGATGAAGACTCTTGCATGCCTAGACATCAGTGGAAGGGAATGCATGAGGAAGGGGTGAGCATGTCAGAAATTCACTGACATGAACTGTCTTCCCTAAGCCTTCCCATTTGTACGAGCAATTTTTAGTTTTTCCCTTTGCTGGCACCTCAGAGAGTACCAGAAGCAGCTCAGATTTCTGACATGGAGGATTTTTAGCTCCCAGGGTTACACTTTCTCCAGGCCAGAAAGATGAAAAATTATTGAAACCTTCCTTAGAGATTCCCTAACTAATATCTAGAATCCAATGCTAATCACTTCCCTGAGCACTTGGGCCCGGCACTTACATCAATTACCTCCTTCATGCCTCACAACAATAAAAGTACGTGAGAAGAGAGTAGGAAAGAGAAAGGGGGAATTGCACAGATGAGGAAACTGCACTCAGAGAACTGATGAACTTATCTGTAGTCATATAGTTAGAAATAGGACCTCTCTCCATATCTTTTCAATATAGTACTTAAAGTCCTAGCTAGAGCAATTAGACAACTAAAGGAGGTCAAAGGGATACAAATTAGAAAGGAAAAAGTCAAACTATCACTATTTGCAGATGGTATAATAGTATACTTAAGTGACCCAAAAAACTCCACCAGAGAACTCCTACAGCTGATAAACAACTTCAGCAAAGTGACCAGATATAAAATCAACTCAAGCAAATCTGTAGCCTTCATATAGTCAAAGGATAAGCAGGCTGAGAAAGAAATTAGGGAAATGACACCCTTTACAATAGCCACAAACAATACAAAGTATCTTGGTGTGACTCTAACCAAACAAGTGAAAGATCTGTATGACAAGAACTTCAAGTCTCTGAAGAAGGAAATTGAAGAAGACCTCAGAAGATGGAAAAATCTTCCAGGCTCATGGATTGGCAGGATTAATATAGAAAAATGGCCATCTTGCCAAAAGCGATATACAGATTCAATGCAATCCCCATCAAAATCCCAACTCAATTCTTCATAGAGTTAGAAAGAGAAATTCTCAAATTCATCTGGAACAAAAAACCCAGGATAGCTAAAACTATTCTCAACAGTAAAAGAACTTCTGGGGGAATCAGTATCCCGGACCTCAAGCAGAGCAATAGTGTTGAAAACTGGGGGGTATTGGTACAGTGACAGGCATGTTGATCAATGGAATAGAATTGAAGACCCAGAAGTAAAACCACACTCCTATGGTCACTTGATCTTTGACAAAGGAGCTAAAAAACCATCCAGTGGAAAAAAGATAGCCTTTTCAACAAATGGTGCTGGTTCAACTGGAGGTCAGCAGGCAGAAGAATGCAAATCAATCCATTCTTATCTCCTTGTACTAAGCTCAACTCCAAGTGGATCAAGGACCTCCACATAAAACCAGACACACTGAAACTAATAGAAAAGAAACTGGGGAAGAACCTTGAGCACATGGGCACAGGGGGTAAGTTTCCTGAACAGAACACCAATAGCTTATGCTCTAAGATCAAGAATTGACAAACGGGACCTCATAAAATTACAAAGTTTCTGTAAGGCAAAGGACACAGTCAATCGGACAAAACGGCAACCAACAAATTAGGAAGAAATCTTTACCAACCCTACATCTGACAGAGGGCTAATATCAAAGATATACAAAGAACTCAAGAAGTTAGACTCCTGCACAGTCACTGATAAGGGAATATTAACCCAGAAGCTCGGAATACCCAAGACACAATTCACATATCAACTGATTTCCAAGAAGAAGGAAGGAGAGACCCCTGGTCCTGGAAAGACTGGATGTAGGGGAATGCCAGGACAGAGAAGCGGGAGAGGGTTGAATGGGGAACAGGGGGAGGGAAGAGGGCTTATGGGACTTTCGGGGAGAGGGGAACCGGGAAAGGGGAAATCATCTGGAATGTAAATAAAGAATATAGAAAATAAAAAAAAGAAAGAAAGTAAGAAATAAGGCTCAAAGTCAAAATTGAGACTGACGTTCATATGGCCAGATAACATTAATTGTCTCATTTCTCCCTAAGGAAATGTTCTTGACACACTTAGAATGATGCCTTTATTTCTCCAAGATTACCCCCTTCCTAGCCCCAAGAAGGTGCTCTCTGGAGAACACTGAAGCAAGCAGAGCAGACAATGATTTACAATGGTCTTTCCCTTCAAAAAAAAGTGTTTGCCAATAATCACTATGCCTTAATCTCTCTTAATATCAATGGTCTCAATTCCCCAATTAAAAGACATAGACTAGCAGACTGGATACGTAAACAGGACCCAGCATTTTGCTGCATGCAGGAAACGCACCTCAGTGTCAAAGACAAACACTACCTCAGAGTAAAAGGCTGGAAAACAATTTTACAAGCAAATGGCCCCAAGAAACGAGGTGGAGTAGCCATCCTAATATCGGATAAAATTGATTTTCAACCCAAAGTCATCAAAAAAGACACAGAAGGACACTACATACTGATCAAGGGAAAAATCCACCATCAAGAACTCTCAATCCTGAATATCTATGCTCCAAATGCAAGGGCACCCTCATTCGTAAAAGAAACTTTACTAAAACTCAAAGCACACATCGCACCGCACACAATAATAGTGGGTGACTTCAACACCCCGCTCTCTGAAATGGATCGTTCAGGAAAGCAGAAACTAAACAGGGACACAGTGAATCTAATTGAAGCCTTGGACCAAATGGAACTAACTGATATATATAGAACATTTCATCCTAGAGCTAAAGAATACACCTTCTTCTCAGCTCCTCATGGTACCTTCTCCAAAATTGACCATATAATTGGTCACAAATCAGACCTCAACAGATACAAGAAGATAGAAATAATCCCATGCCTCCTATCAGATCACTATGGAATAAGGGTGGTCTTCAATGGCAACAAAAACAAAAGAAAACCCACGTACACATGGAGGCTGAACAATGCTCTACTCAATGATAACTTGGTCAAGGTGGAAATAAAGAAAGAAATCAAAGACTTTTTGAAAGTTAATGAAAATGAAGGCACAACATACCCTAACTTATGGGACACAATGAAAGCAGTGCTAAGAGGAAAATTCATAGCCCTGAGTGCCGCCAAAAAGAAACGGGAGACAGCATACACTAACAGCTTAATGGCACACCTGAAAGCCCTGGAACAAAAAGAAGCAAATACACCAAAGAGGAGTAGAAGGCAGGAAATCATCAAACTCAGGGCTGAAATCAATCAAGTAGAAACAAATAAAACCATACAAAGAATCAACAAAACGAGGAGTTGGTTCTTTGAGAAAATCAACAAGATAGATAAGCCCTTAGCCAGACTAACCAGAGGGCACAGAGATAGTATCCAAATTAATAAAATCAGAAACGAAAAGGGAGAGATAACAACAGAAACTGAGGAAATTCAAAAAATCATCAGATCCTACTACAAAAACCTGTATTCAACACAACTAGAAAATCTTGAGGAAATGGACAATTTCCTTGACAAATACCAAGTACCAAAATTAAATCAGGATCAAATAGACCATCTAAACCGTCCTATAACCCCTGAAGAAATAGAAGTTGTCATTGGAAGTCTTCCAACCAAAAAAAGCACAGGTCCAGATGGTTTTAGTGCAGAATTCTATCAGACCTTCAAAGAAGACCTAACACCAATACTCTTCAAACTGTTCCACAAAATAGAAACAGAAGGAACACTACCCAACTCGTTCTATGAAGCCACAATTACACTAATACCAAAAGCACACAAAGATCCGACAAAGAAAGAGAATCTCAGGCCAATCTCTCTTATGAATATCGATGCAAAAATACTCAATAAAATTCTTGCCAACCGAATCCAAGAACACATCAAAACGATCATTCACCACGATCAAGTAGGCTTCATCCCAGGGATGCAGGGATGGTTCAATATAAGGAAATCCATCAATGTAATCCACTACATAAACAATCTCAAAGAAAAAAACCACATGGTCATCTCATTAGATGCTGAGAAAGCATTTGACAAAATTCAGCATCCTTTCATGCTAAAGGTCTTGGAAAGATCAGGAATTCAAGGCCCATATCTAAACATAGTAAAAGCAATTTACAGCAAACCAGTAGCCAGCATCAATCTAAACGGAGAGAAACTTGAAGCAATCCCACTAAAATCAGGGACTAGACAAGGCTGCCCTCTCTCTCCATATCTTTTCAATATAGTACTTGAAGTTCTAGCTAGAGCAATTAGACAAGAAAAAGAGGTCAAAGGGATACAAATTGGAAAGGAAGAAGTCAAACTATCACTATTTGCAGACGATATGATAGTATACATAAGCGACCCAAAGAACTCCACCAGAGAACTCCTACAGCTGATAAACGACTTCAGCAAAGTGGCCGGATATAAAATCAACTCAAGCAAGTCAGAAGCCTTCCTATACTCAAAGGATAAGCAGGCTGAGAAAGAAGTAAGAGAAATAATACCCTTTACGATAGCCACAAACCATATTAAGTATCTTGGCGTGACGCTAACCAAACAAGTGAAAGATCTGTATGACAAGAACTTCAAGTCTCTGAAGAAAGAAATTGAAGAAGACCTCGGAAGATGGAAAAATCTGCCATGCTCATGGATTGGCAGGATTAATATAGTAAAAATGAGCATCTTACCAAAAGTAATACACAGATTCAATGCAATCCCCATCAAAATCCCAACTCAATTCTTCATAAAGTTAGAAAGAGCAATTCAAAAATTCATCTGGAATAACAGAAAACCCAGAATAGCTAAAACTATTCTCAAGAGTAAAAGAACCTCTGGGGGAATCAGTATCCCGGACCTCAAGCTGTACTACAGAGCAATAGTGTTAAAAACTGCATGGTATTGGTACAGTAACAGACATGTAGATCAATGGAACAGAATTGAAGACCCAGAAATGAATCCACACTCCTATGGTCACTTGATCTTTGACAAAGGAGCTAAAACCATCCAGTGGAAAAAAGATAGCCTTTTCAACAAATGGTGCTGGCTCAGCTGGAGGTCAACATGCAGAAGAATGCAAATTGACCCATCCTTATCTCCTTGCACTAAGCTCAATTCTAAGTGGATCAAAGATCTCCACATAAAACCAGACACACTGAAACTAATAGAAGGGAAACTAGGGAAGAACCTTGAACATATGGGCACAGGGGAGAATTTCCTGAACAGAACTCCAATAGCTTATACTCTAAGATCAAGAATAGACAAATGGGACCTCATTAAATTACAAAGTTTTTGCAAGGCAAAAGACACCGTCAAAAAGACAAAGCGGCAACCAACTAACTGGGAAATGATCTTTACCAACCTTACATCCGACAGAGGGCTAATATCCAAGATATACAAAGAACTCAAGAAGTTAAACTCCAGAGAGGCAAGTAACCCTATTAAAAAATGGGGTACAGAGCTCCACAAAGAGTTCTCACCTGAAGAATATCTAATGGCTGAGAAGCACCTAAAGAGATGTTCATCATCCTTAGTCATTAGGGAAATGCAAATCAAAACAACCCTGAGATTCCATCTCACACCAGTCAGGATGGCTAAGATCAAAAACACAGGAGACAGCAGTTGTTGGCGAGGATGTGGAGAAAGAGGAACACTCCTCCACTGCTGGTGGAACTGCAGGCTGGTACAACCACTCTGGAAAGCAGTCTGGCGGCTCCTCAGAAAACTGGGCATGACACTTCCGGAGGATCCGGCTATACCACTCCTGGGCATATACCCAGAGACTTTACCTGCATGCAATAAGGACACATGCTCCACTATATTCATAGCAGCCTTATTTATAATAGCCAGAAGCTGGAAAGAACCCAGATGTCCCTCAACGGAGGAATGGATTCAGAAGATGTGGTATATTTACACAATGGAATACTACTCTGCAATTAAAAACAATGAATTCACGAAATTCCTAGGCAAATGGTCAGAACTTGAAAATATCATCCTTAGTGAGGTAACCCAATCACAAAAGATCACACATGGTATGAAGTCACTGATAAGGGGAATATTGACCCAGAATCTCAGAATACCCTAGACACAATCAGCATATCAATAGATTTCTAAAAAGATGGAAGGAGAGACCCCTGGTCCTGGAAAGACTGGATGTAGGGGAACGCCAGGACAGAGTAATGAGAGGGGGTTGAACGGAGAAAAGAGGGAGGGAAGGGGGCTTATGGGACTTTCGGGGAGGGAGGAAACGGGAAAGGGGAAGTGATTTGGAATGTAAATTAAAAAAATAAAATAAAATTAAATTAAAAAAAAAAAGTGTTTGCCAGGCCTTCCATGCTCCAGAATACCCCATCTCCAGGGAAACATTCACAAAATAGTACTGCCAATGGTAAGCTCAATGCTCAGCCTGGGCATAGCACCAATCACTGCTATGGGATGGGGACAGCAGGTGTCAGTCACAAATCCACCATTTGACCATGACCAACCTGTTCAGCGTTAAGCCTTCCTCTATTTACTCTTCTGAAAAAGAGTAAAGAGAAACTTTGCTCTGAGTAGTCAGGCCTGGGAAGCAACAGAAATGTTCAAGAGTGGGAGATAACTGAAGTTAGATACACTTGTGACAGAGGGCACCACATCCCTTAGGAAAGAGTTTCCCGGCATAAGTCCACATAATGTCCAACTCTATTCAAAGCACTCTGTGGGGTTTAATTCCTTCTAAATATGTGAAGTAGAAATATTGGTTAGGTTTTTTTTTCTCACTACTATTGCAAAACACTCAGCAGAAACAGCTTAAGGGAGAAAGTGGGATTTTTTTAGCATTATCTTGTATTTATTATTTATTTTTACATTTTCAAAATTAAAATATATTTACATCGTTTCTCCCCTCCTTTTTCCTCCCTCCAACCAATCCCATGTACTGGTCTTGCCTCCTCTCCAATACATAGCCTCTTTTTCTTTAATTATTATTGTTTTAAATACACACACACACACTATGAATATGATGTTTGGTTTGGATAACCAATTCCTGGGGAAGATTATTTCTCCAGCTCTCATTATCCCTTAGTTGCCTTCAGCTCTTATTTTGGTTCTCACCATCTTTCTGCTCCCTCTTTTGTGATGTTCCCTGAGCATTAGGTGTAGGAATCATGCTGTAGACACATCCCTTTGGCTATGTAGGGCACGGCCACTTATTCTCTTAATTTTTACAAGTTGTGGCTTTCTGGAATAATCTCTGCTGAAAAGAAGTGTCTTTGATGGAGGGTGAGAGCTATACTTTTCTGTGAATATAGGGATAAATATTTCTAATTTGGTCAAAAATTATGTGATTTACTATAGCAACAGTACTAAGTTCTCCCTTTGAGATCAATAACTTCACTAGTCCCAGATAGTTGGTCAGGTCTCCAGTACAAGATATAATTTTTATCCTGTTAAGTGGGTCTTGAGTCCATTTAGAGATCTGTTAGTTGCCTTCAAGCTATGAGCTCTAGTACTGCACACTTGGGGTATCCTGCTATGTTGGCCATTGTTCTGGTTCATAGGTGTTACATCTAGTTAGGGAAACTGATTTCTTTCCTCCATTGGAAGCTTGCATGGCATTCTTTGGTGCTATAATAGTCTTTAGAGAAGGGTTTCCAATCAGATCCACCTTGGATACTTTCAGTCCTGTATCCAAAGTACATAGTGTCTTCAGCAATAGGGACTTACTTTCCACATTTGTGAGGTATCCAAGGGAAACTGCAATAGCCTATATTCTTTTGAGTTCCTCTGGAACTACCTTGACCAACAACTCCAAAAAGACTTTCTCACACTTGGTAAAGGACAATCTATTTTGGTAGAGTCAGATGATCCAGCCCTTGGTAAGTAGGCTCCATGTGCTGGGCAAAGCATCATATGGCAGAGACTGTTCTAAGCTAGCAGAAATCAGAAAGAAAGGGGATACAGGAAGGGACAAGGGTGAGATTTAATTCCTAGCACCCAACCCTGGTGATCAACTTCCCCCAATTAGGCCCACATCCTACTTCTTTTTACCCTCAAATAGTGCCTTAGTTTTAAGAATCCCTCAAAGGCTAAATGCATTGGTTAGATCCGCATCCTCATGATCTAATTGTTTCTCAACAAGTTATAACAGACACACAGTGAAGTGCCCCACTAACCTTGTAAAGGGTTTTAAGCTCATCAAATTGACAATATTAACCTTCTCTGTTGGTGTTATGTGACCCTTTTTCTTTTTTAACACAATAATTTTGATGCTGTTGTATGGTCCTTTTCCTAGGGAGACATGTACAAATATCTACCTACCCCAGATAGGGAACTGATGACAGGCTAAAGTCTGTATAACACCAAAGTTCAACTTAGGGAACTTATGAGTTTCATTAGGACTACTTACCTGAGTGTGAGTTAGGGGCTTTTTACCGGAGTAGAAATGACTAAAAGACGACTCTATTACCAAGGCCTACTCAAACATGAGTGATACAGCTCGCAAAAACTGGACAATCAGAGCATACTACACAGCCTTCAGGCAATTCAACAGTTTGGAGAGTGTCTTTTGCAAATGGATTGGTCTGAGCATATCTAAACTGCACATCTCTTCTGAGAGACTTGTAGGCAGCTTGGTTGGTCTCTGCTTCTTTGAGAAATCTGAACTTGTCTGAGAATGGCTATCAGCAGCCTTACTTCACATACAATATTGAGGAAGGATGGACCTAGTGAATCTGGTCAGTTTCAGGGACTTCCTGAATTTGTATTAAATTGTTTACTTTCTGTTTTAATGAGCTTCCTTATAGGAGAGAATGCTTTCTTTACATGTATTAAGAATTTTCATATAAAAATTTAAACTATATTTTAAGTAATTTTCTGAGAATTTCATACTATGAATTGATGATATTTGCCTCAAACCTACCTCCCTATTGCCCCTCCCAACTGCACTCCACATCACTACTCTTTTCAACTTCATGTTCTCTTTCTTTTCCTTATAACTCATTGAGTCTAATTTGTGCTGTGAATATACCATGAGTGTGGGGTTACCCATTGGAGCAAAATCTACCTACCAGTCTCTTAAAGAAAATTGTCCATCCTCCAACAGTCAACAATTAAGGATGAGGGCTCATAATTCTTCCTTCCCCCTTTATAGAATGTTGAATGGCTGGATCTCCTATAGGTATTGCATAGGCCACCATAGATGCTATGCCTGCAGGAATACAGACATTCTGTGATGCCCAGAAGAGATTGCATCTCCAAAATCCTCCCTACCCTCTGGCTCTTACATCTTTCTTCGCTGTCTTCTTTGATGGTCCCTGAGCTTTGGTGGAGATGACGTACATATCCCAGTTTGGCTAAGTACCTGACTGATACTTATTCTCTACACTTATCAGTTGTGAGCTTATATGTTTACTGCCACCCACTGTACAGAGGAACTTCTCTGGTGATATAGAAACTTTTTAAGGTGCCCATATGCTATGAAGTAGGTACTACCATTATGTTTGTTCTACAGCTATTCAAGCTGGAACACTTCTCTGAAGCACAGGACTGAGAAGCAAGCAGTCTGATGTTAGAACCAGACTCTGTGTTTGGACTTTATTAGCTGCAGGTTATTTCACATATACACTTCATATTTGTGGCCTCTTGCTCTAGGGTGATTCCAGATTATTCACTGATATGTTCCAGGAAATTAAAACTCAGGTATCTCTTCTACAACCCATAAAAATCCTCAGAATTCTTATTGAGCAGAGGAAAAAATAGATTTCATATAAGAAACCTATGGTTGGCGTCTGATAGTTTCACCCTATTTGACATGAATTGCATCAGGCAACATATAGATGAGAATATTTCCAATCTTATCACAATAGACACTTACAAAAAAGAATTAATGTATACATAGACATATACAAATGCATAGATGTGTATGTACTCATTTGTGACCAGATATGACTTGAGATAACCTGCATATTCCTGCTCATGAAATCATGTACAACTTTGAGTTTAAAGACACATGCACATTTACAACTATTATAGGAAGGCAAGGAGATGTCAACAAAGTCATGAATTCTTGTTCTGTATTCACACATTGCAGTTCACATGTACACAGATGGTACAAATGAATATATTTGCACACACTTAGAGATCTTGTCCACAAACATGGAAGTTTCTACTTTTTCTTACCTTTTGATAAACCTAAACTCAAAGAGAAACATGATGTAATATACTCCTTATCTTCAGAAAAGAACAAGTTTGTATATGTATTCTCTGTAAAAAGGTATTTTTACAGGTTCATTTGACAAATGTTTGCTGAATATTCACCATATGTCAAACATAGTTGTCAGTGCTGAATGAGTCATTGCTAGTAAATACAACAATTGGACCAGTCCTCTCCTCCTGGAGTCTATGTCCCTAGACTGATGCACAAAGATCTAGGCTGGTATATTTTAGCATTCGGAGCACAGCATCAGAGGAAGTGCAAATGAGACTTCTGCTCTCCCCAAGTCATAATCAATTTGTGGTAACTGTGTTAGTGCTAGAGAACAGCATAAAAGACTATAGGTAGGAAGCTTGAGACCATGTCTCTGTTAACATCAATGTATGTGACCTACTCTTAATGCTAAATAAGACAAGGCAGAGATAGAAGCCCAGAGCCAAGCTGGAGATTGGGATACAGGTAAATGTGGGGAAAGAAGTGAGAGGTGGTACCAAGATTACAGAGATTGACAATCCTGAAAAATGACCCTATTAACAAACAGAGAAGAAAAATTTGAGAATAGTGTCTAGTTAAGAGGGCACCACCATGGCTGCTCCAGAAATACCACACTTCCTCATTCTGAAACATCATTTATTTTTAGGATTAGGAAAAATTTTTATTTGTAGCTTTTCAAAGAGAATCAAAGACAGATCAACAGACATTTAATCCTATGAAATACATAAGTCAATTATTAGGCTCTTAACAGAAATCCTAATTTTGAATCAAGAAGTTAGGGTATTTGTTGATCATCTGGAGCCAGGTAATCAAACAGCATTGGATAATCCTCAATTGACCTAAACCCTGTACCTTTGACTCCTTGCTTCAAGGCTTTTCTCCTGACAATAGCTTTGAAATATATCATTGAATACTTGAGGTTTGTTTCTTAGATGTGCATATCCCACAGGAGAGCAGGACACAGATAGAGAAGAGAGAAGGCACTTACCTCAGATGGTGATGTGACCACTCTGAAATAGTATCTATCTAGTGGATGATTTGCTTCTTTAAGCATCCTAGACCCTCACCTTAACCACTTAATTATTGATGTTCCTCAAGGCATGTCAAAAAGATCAGACTATGACCTTGACATCCAAGAAATTACTGGACTCTTCGATACTTTTGTGCAGAAATAGAACAATAGAACCTAGGAGAAGATATTATTCTTTTGGATTTATAAAAATTTGGAAAATCCCTCTTACAATTGCAAAGTGTTCTCCTTTTCATTAATATGAAAGACATTTCTTGTTAAAAGAAAATATCTTGTACATTTCTAAGAACAAATTGGATTAACCAAACAGACATTGAGGACAAGTTTCTTTGAAGAAGAGATGCTTGAGTCTTTGTGATGCCATAGATACACTTATCTTAAAACAGTTTTCAACAGATATTATATGATTAGTGCTTATGTATGGAGCACAGCATGACATTTCCACATGTAAGTTCATTGTGTGATAATCGACTCAGCATGCTCAGGCTATCCCTTAAGCTCAAGCATTTATCATCTGTTGTGATAACAACCTTCAAACTCTTATTTTTTGGCTATTTTTAATGTTCATTGTTAGCTATAATCACTCAATGCAGTACAAAAGGACACATCCTTCTGTCGAGCAATGACTTTGTTCTCACCAGTGTCTTCCCTCTACTCTTCAGCCTCTAATGGCCACAAAACTTCTCTCCGCTTCTATGATGCCAGCAATTTTAGATTTCACACCACATGTTCATTGTAGCACAATATAAGAAGCAATTCGACCTAAGGACTCAATATAAATGTTAAACACAAGCTAATGAATGTGTTAAAAAGGGGTGTGTGTGTGTGTGTGTGTGTGTGTGTGTGTATGTGTGTGTGTGTCTTTTGGTCAAATCCACTCCTAATCTCTTCCCCTTCAGTTACTCTACCATATCCCTAGCCATTTTTCTCTCTCACCCTCAGGTGTTCTCTTTCTAAACCCAGAGTCCCCTCAGTACTACCTGTAAGTTCTTGAATGTAGACAGTCTCCTGGAGCATGGGCAGCCTCTCAGGAGCTGCATTCCTGAAGAAATTTGACTCCCCCCTCCTAGAAACCATCAAATGTCAATAGTTCCTCAGCTAGGAGTGAGATTTCATGAGTCCTTCCCCGTTCTATGCTAGGATTGGGGTTGGCTTGGGCTTGTGCATGTAGTCACAGCTGCTGGGAGCCTATGTGTGCCACTGTGTTGTCATATCCAGAAAACATTGTGTTGCTGTAATTATCTACTACCTCTAACTGCTACAATCCTTGGACCCCCTCTGCCAAAGGGATTTCTAAGGCACAGTGGCCCAGATGTCCCACTTAAGGTCAAGCACTCCCCTGAGGCCTATAAAGTACCTAGATGACAGGTTCTTGACACAGTTAAGAGTACCAGGTATGAGTGGTCTTGTGTAGTGAGCTATAAATCGAGTCAGAAAGCAGTTGGTTATTCCCATGACTTCTTTGTTACTATTGAACAAGTGGACATATCTTACCAGACAAATTGTTTTTGTAGTTAGTAGGGTTCACAGCTGGGTAACTTTTCTCTTCAAATAGTTTTCATAGCATGACAATACCATGACAGTTAGTCAGTTAGAGATAAAGTTTTCAGGGTGCTATCAATTTGATATATATTCATGCGCTATGACTCAAGTATGTGGAGTCTTCAGCAATATGTTCTTACCGTCAAGTTCTAGAGGGTAACCAAGAGTCAGGGCAATAGCCTGTAGTGTTGGGGGAAATCTATGGGACCTCACTGACCAACAATGTAAAAAGAGGCAACCCATTGTTGGTAACAAGTTCTTTATTTGATAACCAGTGGTATCTGGGAGAGGTACTGTCCCTACTCCATATAGGGTAATTCCATTTAAACCCATATATTATTACATTATTATATATTACTATTATATGATAATATAATATAGATAAAGAATAGATAGATAGATAGATAGATAGATAGATAGATAGATAGATAGATAGATAGATAGATAGATAGATAGAGATATGGCCGCTTTCCATGTGCCTTTTGTAATGATCTCTAGTGTTAGTTATCCCTCCCACACTGTCTCCTCTACCCTGACCCACCCCATTTACCTCTTCGTGCTACATTACTTTCCTTCCTCCTCATATCACCTACAATCTCTTCCCCTTCTCCCTTGAACTGAAGTTTCTTTTGCAAGAAACCAGGATTACCAAGTAATCCCAGGTTTCTGAAATACCAACCAAAGAACATAAAGACCACAACTTTTTTCCCTGTACAGAAATAGAGGTTATTTTTCAAGATGCTTAGAATTTAAGTCATTTCCTATCTCTACTCTTTATATCCCAAGTAACATTTTGCCAATGGCATGCTTAGTAGCTAATATCAATCAATCATTTGCATAATGATCTCTAGAAACTGAGTGTCGCCCAGGTTCTCCTCGGTGTTGGAGTTGCAGCTCCAGGTACGGGATCCATGGGCAAGGTGCTGCTCAGTGCAACTCTGTGTACCTTAACAAGCAGCAGAGACAGGAGCGGGTGACACATCTTACACAGAGATGAAGTGAGGATCACATGCAGAGCTGGCCTTTGAAGTGCTACAACTGCAGTGTACACTCGGTGACTCAAAAAGGCCATCACAGCCTCCTGTTCCTTCCAGGAATTCTCAAGAATTGTTCTCAAGAAATGTTCCTCTGCATTATTATTACAGTTATTAATAAATGTAAGTTATTAATTAATAAACATACAAATTAATGGGATTCTCTGTGACATGGCTATGCACACATGCAACGCATACTGACCATGTGATTCTCATCTTCTCTCCCTTCCATGTTTTTCTTTTACATACATGCATTAAAGTCTTATCATCTGTAAGAAGGATGACAAAAAGGGTAAGATCCAAATGATGTATGTAAATATAATACATATGTATGAACTAGTCCCTTATCCCTGCCACTTTTCTAGGCTCTAATCTTCTCTCTTCATGAAGAAAATATCTTGTATTCCCATGGTTGTACATTGTCTTCACTCAGGTACCATCTAGTAAGGAGCACCCCATGCTTTTAGGGAACCAACCTTAAAATACCAAACTTCAAACAAACTCCCACTCTTGTGGCAATCAGCAAATCCCCTCCATAATTCAGCTGATCTAGTTTGTTTCAAGTGAACTTATACCACCAGGAGGCCCTGTCTCTGACCAAGAATGAAGCCAGTCTCAGCAAAGCAGAGCTAAGAAATGTGGATCCAGAAATATCAAGTCCACACTGCACCAAGCCCTACTCAAATGCAATCTGAAGTTTTGTGCCACCCACACTCAGTCATGGAATGTGTGTCTCTCTCACCAGATGAGGAACTCCTTGGTGACAAGAATGCTTATAATTGTGCTATCTGCAAGGCTTTTTGCATTCAAAGTCTTCATAGATATTTCTGACTGAATCAATCAATCAATTAATTAATTAGTTAATGAAGGAACAGCTTAAGACTGCCTTGGAAAATTTGGGTGAAAGCATACAGGCTCAATATACCAGACACATTTCAGACAATTAAGCAAACCCCCATCAAGATCAAGTTCTTTGGTGCCACCAAGTGTAAGTGGAATCACTGTTTCACAGTGGAAGCCTGGGCCATTGGGACCTCTGTCATCCTGTAGTTTGTTCTTGAGAATTTAGTTAGTCCCTCCTAGGTGACATGTGTCCATGCCCTGTGGAAATAACCTGCCTACAGGAGTGATCACATAGGAACGCTAAGGATGGGCATTGAAGCAACAGCCTGAAGGGCCTTTTTCCCCATAAAGGACTCTAAAAGCAGCCACTGTTCTGGCCTCTGTGGAGAATATTGCTGCTCTCTGTCTGTGTAAGTGCATCTTCCCAAAACCCATTTTCAGTCCTGGCCCACAGTGGGCTCTTCCACTCTGATGAAGGGTCTGTTCTATCATTTTAATCAGCTGCTGTGGATTTCTTATACCAGGCTGAAATTTCAACTCTCCCAGAAATTTCTGGTTTCTTTAACAACTCAGTTGTGCCATGTGATGCTTTTCTGGAAGCTGTTTTATGAGAGGGCATGTGATGTTTTGCTGAAAACAGACACATGAGAGGGCATATGATGTTTAGAAAGAAAATATATGGAACCCCACAGACAGTGGGAGGACGCTCTTGCATTGCTACACTGTGCAACCCTTCACTGGCCTTCATAGAGAGAAATGTACCAAAGAACTTCTTGTGGTTTTTCCCTGACTCATGCCAATTGGGCAGAGCCTTGCTGTTTCTGCTGGGTCATGTCACTGCTACTGATTTGTGTTTGGTGGTTGCTATTGAATCAGACTGCTAGACTGCTGGTATCCTGACAATGACGATTGGAATTATCCCAAGGAATTATTAACCTTCATGTTCCCCTACCTCTGGTTGGTTGGTTTGAAGGAAGGTTGAACTGTTTAAAAATACTCAATAAAGCAGGTTCTGAAAAAAAGTCTAAGCCTACAAGAAGGCTAGCTCATCGTATGCCAGGAAGGTCCATACATGTTTCTTTAGCTAAGAACTGTGACTTAGTTTGGTTTCTATTACTATAATAAACACCATGATCAAATGCAACTTGAGGAGGAAGGGTATTTGGTTTACATATCTGGGATCACAGTTCATTGAGAGAAACCAAGGAAGGAAGCTGGTGGCAGAAACTGAAGCAGAAGTGGTTGGAGAGAACTGCCTGGTGGCTTGCTCCCCAACGCTTTCTCAACTTTCTATCTTATACAACTCAGAATTACCTGTTTCTGAGTGGCACTGTATGCAGAGAGCTGGGCCCTTCCACACTAATCATTAATCAAGAAAATGAACTATGCTAAATGCGGTGGTCCTTGCCTTTAATTACAGCACTTAGGAGGCAAAAGCAGGCAGATCTCTGTGGGCTTAAGAGCTGACAGAGCCATACAAGGGATATTGTCTCAAAAACAAACAAACAAAAAGAACAAAAACAAAACAAAACAAAACAAAAAAATCCCACAGACTTGCCTATAGGCCAACCTGGTAGAGGCTGTTCCTTAGTTGAGATTCCTTCCTACTTTTTCCAGATGTATCTATTGAACGGGATAGTCTATTATGATAAGTTAGGTTCTACAACCTCATAGTTTCCCACAGCAAACTCTGCACATTAATTATAAAGATAATTATATTAGTCGTAATGGTTCTAGCTTACTAAATAGAAATATTTTGCTGGAAACTCTATCAAGGACTTTGTAACATTCAATGATTTCCTTTTGGAGTCTGATCAATGAGATGGGGACCACTGTTGCCATCATCTACAGAAGACAAACTTAGATACAATATAGTTACGAGTCAGTATGAGGGGTAGGTTAGTAAAGTGCTTGCCATGCAAGCATAAGGACCTGACTTCAATGCCTAGAACCCATGTTAAAAATTCCAGGTGCAGCAGCACACATATGTAATCCCAGGCCTAGGAAGACAGGTATGTGAAGAAGATCCCAGGGGCTTGTTGGATGGCCAGTGTAGCTGAATCCACGCGCTTCAGGTTCAATGAGCGATCCTGTCTTTAAAAAAAACTTAAAAAGATATAGAGTATTACGAAGATACTTAATGACTTAATGTTTATTTCCACATGCACATATGCAGACATCTTCCCAGACGTCTCCTGTGCAGAGCTGCATTAGATTCCTCTCTTTCATCTCTCTGGGTGTTTGTGTGCTGTGTGTCCTGCTACCTGTAGAATTTTTAAAGCTGTTTTTCATATTTGCAAGGTGATAGGCACCATGCACTGAATGTGATCTCTACCAGACAGGACTTCTAAGTATTTATAAGTGATAGATGTGAAAGAGACAAGAAAAAGAGAAAAAAGACAGGAAAAGAAGCATGACAGATGAGACACATGAAGAGGGATGGGGGTGAGTGTAATTCCCATGAGACTGAGACTTGCAGGGTCTCAGGCATCATCGCTTTTGCCTTGTCCCTTCCCAGACAGTAACAAACAGAGCGGTGTGTATTTGCTGCCCTGTTGATCAATGCTGAGTTCCTGATGTTTAAATTGGATGAGGTACCCAATTTCCAGGTTCCAGATAGAAAGCTGACTATCAAGATGGCTAAAGGTCAAGACTGGCATTTGAGTCCAATTCCACCATCTTCTAACTCTGCACCTAAGGATCGATCATCCAGCCCTCCTGAGCCCTGGTTTTATTCTATGTGTAATGGAAGATAAAAAGCCCTGCCTTTCAGGCCTTATGAAAACCTTAAATCCATGGAGAGTGCAAAGCATTTGATGTCTGCCATGAGTGATGGACTTCTGTGTTTGCTCCAGGAGTCATGGGCCTCTTCTTGAAGGAAAAAAGGGAGGCAGAGTCATTCTGTTTCTCATTTGATGTTCCTCAGAGGGAGGCAAGGGTCTTTGCTTTCTGAGAACTCATCATGACTTTATTATAGTCTGTACATATAATGCTCCCTAAGGGCATGAAGTATTGGTTCCCTTAGCAAGTGTTAATGGGTGGGACTTTGGGAAGGGATCATGAAGCTCTTGCCCATGGGTGGATGCCCAGTGGACTGATAGTGTGATGAAACATTGTGGCGAAAACCTCAGGGGTGAGGTACAGCGAGAAGTGACTCACTTGGGTGTATCCTGCTACTGATATCTTTCTCACATGCCCTCTGCCTTCTGGCTCCATGAGACAAAAGGCTTTCCTCTGTCATCTCCTTCCTACATAATGTATCTGCCTCACCACAGGCCTAAAGCAGTGTGGGCTGAAATCTATAAAAACTGTTATCCCGATCTGATCTCTCCGCCTTTCAGTTGTTTAGGTCAGACATTTGGTCAAAGTGACAGGAAGCTATCTAGCACAGATCTCCCACCACTACCCATTCCCTGGAATCCAAGAAAGCATTTTATAGTCAATGGGTGTGGAAAATGGGAGGGAAAAGGATAAGGGACCTATAATGCAAAATTTTTGCCTCACAAGACTAAATCAAGACCATGAATAAGTATGGCCTCCTTTCCTCCCTTCTCCTTACTTCAATCCTACGTGTTGGTTCTGTGGGCCTAATTAATCAGTGAGATTAATTGGAATTAGATTAAAATTCTGTCTCATGTACTCTAAAGAGACATGATGATGTAGAAAAATGAGACAAAGTTAGCTTCAGAGAGCTAGTTGAGCCCCTCTGTGAGCTTTAGTTTCTGCATCTGTGAAGTGGAGAGGTTATGGCTGCTTCTATAGTTTGGTTCACCCTGCTACACTCTTAATTCACCATAGCCCTCCTATTCATTTATTAATGGCATTTGAGGTTCAGTCCTTAGATGAGACCATGGGAATGGGGTCCCTGTGATAGTAGCATCAATGCACAAGGACCAGAGCTCATCCACTTGCTCTTCCTTGCATGTGGTGCCTTTATTGGGTTGATACAGTGGGAGTCCCTCACCAATGTCCAGCAACTGTTCACACCATGCTTTTGGACCTCTTAGCCTGAAGAACCGTATGCTAATTTTATAAGGTCCCAATTGTCACCTGTTGACCTTATTAATTTCTGGGCAGATGGAGTCCAGTTCAGAAAGTCCTTTCCTAAGTCTATATTTTGCAGGGTGCTGTCTGTTTGCTTCTGCCAGTTCCTGGTTTTTAGCTTTCATATTTATGACCTTTCATCCATTTGAAGTTTATTTTCATGCAGAGTGATCTATACAGATCTATGTTCATTCTTTTGCATGTAGACATCCACTTTTCTTGAAGTTGAAGTTGAAGACAATGCCTCTTCTCCAGAGTATGTTTTTATCATCTTTGTCAAGTATCAGGTGGGTGTAGTTCTGTGTCCTGGTGTTTGGGTCTTCTCTCTTGTTCTTTGGTTCTTGTGTCTGTTTTTGTGCCAGTACCATGCTATGTTTATGACAGTAGCTCTGTTAGATATTTTGAAATATGGAATGTAGAGATCTCTCCATCATTATTTTTTCTCTATGCTCAGGGTTGCTTTTGATATCCAGGGTCCTTTCTGATTCTATGTAAAGTTGAGGAACTTTTTTCTACTTCTGTGAAGAATGTTGTGGGTATTTTGACTGGAGTGGCATTGAATTTGTAAAATCATTTTTGGTAGAGTGACCATTTTCACAATATTAATATTGCCAGCCCATGAGTATGGGAAGTCTTTCCATTTTGTAGAGTAGTCCCCATCTCTTTCTATGGAGATTTAAAGTTTTTATTACATAAGATTTTCACCTCCTTGATTGTGTTTATTCCTAGGTATTTTGGTTTATTTGAGGCTGTTATAAATGGGAATTTGTCCCTGATCTCTTTCTCAGAACATTTGTTTTAGGTACAGAATGGCTACTGATTTTTGTGAGCTCAATCTGTGTTCTGATATCTTACTGAAATTCTTAACTGTTTCTAGAATATTTTGGTAGAATGTTTTAGATCTCTTATGCATAATATGTATTGCAGATAGACATAAAAATTGCCTTTCCTTTTCTTGTTTGCATACCTCTAGTTACTTTTCATGTCCTATTGATCTAACTGGTGGTTTGAACACCACATTACACAGAAGAGGAGACAGTGGACAGCCCTGCCTCAATTCCTGGTTGTAAAAGGATTGCTTTAAGTTTTCTCCATTTAGGATAATGTTGGGTGTGAGATTGTCATATACAGCCTTTGTTATGTTGAGGTCTACCCCTTCTAGTTATATACTTGCTCTTCAAGGCTTTTATCAGGAAGGCATGTTGAAGTCTTTTGGGTTTGTTTGCTTGTTTGCTTGTTTGTTTATCTTTACGCTTTTTCTGCATCATCAGGAGAGGAAATCATGCCTGCTACTGTAAAGCCAACCATCTACACTTGTCTAGGGAGGTAATGAATCTTAAAAGATAACTTACTGCTGCCACTTCTCTAAACCAGTATAATTTCCAACTTCATTCTAAGGCTTTATTCTTATACCTACCCACAGATAAGTGTAAATCTCGCTGCTCATCAATGAAGCAGAGATCATTACAGAAATCCACAACTGGTCAAAATGCAAATGACAATTGATTGCAGGTTTTCAGATCCAGCTGATATATTTACAGCACAATCCCCATGCTCAGGGAACATCATGAAAGAAAAGGCAGAGAGATTACAAGAGCCAAAAGAGCAGGGATCTGCTGTGAAATTGTGCTTTCTCGCTATGACATGGAAGTCACATGCATGAAACATAGTTGTTTAAACAAGACGAACAACTCTAACACCACTTAACCTTCCAGCATAGGTGGGAGAAAGCTCAAAGGACCACCCCTAGATGAAGAGCTATAGACAATTAATGACTGCTGAGAGACAGAATTCATCTTCCCCAGGAATGAACATCCTGACTATTTTCCAGTGCCAAGTGATCCACTCTAAACCATATACATACAAGCAACACTCAGATTCAGTATCTTATATAAACTTACTATTGCTCTGGTGAAACGTGAGGACTGAAGCAAGATGGGAAGGAAATGTTTACTAGGCTTGTGCTTCCTCATCACTATTCATCATGGAAGGAAGTCATGACAGTCACTCAAATAGGCAAGAACCTAGAGGCAGTAGCTGATGCACAGGCCATGGAGGAGGCTGCTTACTAGCTTATTTCCCATGGCTTGCTCAGCTTGCTTTCTTCTAGAACCTAGAACCATCTGCCCAGGAATGGCATCACCCACAAAGAGCTAAGTCCTCCCCAATCAATCATTAATTAAGAAAATGCCCTATAGGCTTGCCTACAACCCAATCTTATGGAGACATTTTCTCAATTGAGTCTCCCTCCTCTTTGATAACTCTAGCTTTTGTCAGGTTGGCATAAAACTAGCTAGCATACTCAGCATGTTGAATATATACATATGTGTGAGTGTGTGTTTGTGTGTGTGTATGTGTGTAGTAAATGATGTCGAAAATTTGAGAGGTAGTGGGAGGACAAGGAAGAGTTTCAAAGAAGAGGGATAAGAGAATGATATAATTATAATTTAATTAAATTTAGGAGAAACAGAATCATAAACTAAAGAAATGTCACATAAACATATACAAACATATAACATATATACATACAGAAATAACTTATAGATCACAAAACAAATTAAGACAAGTTCCAAGCTTGCAACTTTGCTGTAAGTACTAAATAACAGAATGTGTATCTTTAAGGAAGATGTACCCAGATGTCTATCCAGGTACAACAGTAGTTTAAAGTAAAAGATATTTCTTTATAAAACAAGAAAATATTAGGATAAAGACTGCATGGTACCACCAAGACCAGAACCCATGTTATTTTGTTTTTCCACATTGCTATCTTAGCATGGATTTCCTTTTTTTTTAATTTTTATTTCTTTCTTTTCTTTTTTTTTAAAATAAATTATTTTTCTTTCATATATTATATCCCTACACAGTTTCTCCTCTCTCACCTCCCCCAGTCTCTTCCTTCCATCTCCTCTCTCCCCCAGAGTCACCTCCCCTGACTCTTCTCTTCATCCACTCAGAAAGAATCAAGCTTCCCAAAGACATCAACCAAACTCAACATAGCATGCTATGATAAGACCAGGCACATACCATCACATCAAGGCTAGAAAAGGCAACCCGGTAGAAGGAACAGAGTCCCAAAATCAGGTAAGATTCAGTGACGACCCAAGCTTCCACTGTTAGGAGTCCCACAAGAACACCAAGCTACACAACCATGATATATATGCAGAGAACCTTGGTCAGACCCATACAAGTTCCCATGAGACTCGGTTCTGTTGATTCTGTGGACCAGAACAAAGAATCCTAGTTATTCCGGATATAATGTCTGAGCAGACTATCTTCTATAACCCTTAAGTAGAGGGATTGGGACACCCATTCAGTCACAAATCCTTCAACCTACAGCAGGTCCTGTCTGAAGGATGTGCTGGGACTGGAGCCTAGCATAATTGTCATCAGAGAGATTTCAACAACTATGGGAGCAGATGCAGAGTCCTACAGCTAAACATAGGCAGAGCCCAGGGAGTCCTTTGGAGGACTGAGGAAAAGAAGTGAGGAACCAGAGGGGTCAGAGATTTTTTTTTTCCTTTTAGTCACAAGGTAGCTGCTGCATCCTGACTATTATATCTAAATTCCAAGCAGAGAAAAAGAAAACAGTAAAGGTAGTCAGCTTTCAGCAGCTATGTCAAATAGTACTTGGCCTGTGTCCCATTGGTCAGGGTCTTATTATTTGACTACCTTTAGGCACAAGGAAATCTTTCCGTAGGTTACCATTCTTTAAAATTCAATGATGTTAATCAGGAAGAATGGGAGAAAGACTATTAAATGGTATTAGCAAGGTCTGCTGCTATAGGGGTGGTACTAGATGAGTTATATATCATTAGGACAGAAATAGTTTATGATTTTCTAGAATGTTAGCCTCTTTGGGACTGGTGCCTGACCCTGAAGTCACACTGTCCTATTAGTATGCGGCTTTTGTCACTGGCTGAGCATCTGCAGGCATCACCCTGGTATGGTTCACTTTCCCTCTTTACTTTGTCCATCTTACTGCTAAGAATCAACTTTTTGTGATTTTAACATCTCTAAGAATTGCTCTGCAGATCTCCCCTCTCATCTCCTTACCCATGAATTGCCTCCATGGCCCAGCATTCCTGGGTGGTGTCCTGTCATGTTGCTTTATAACTCGGGAACCTATATTCTCTTGGGAAGTCACAAGTGAAGCCTCAAGAAGCAAAGGTTCCACGGACATTTGTCCTTCATCCCTCAAGCATCCCGTGGAAGCTTGAAGATGCTCTTCACGTGGATCTCTGCTGTGTCTATTGCAGTCACACACAACCTGTCACCAGGAAAGCACCTGCAGGAACATGTTAAGAGGGGTGAGGAGTTCACTAAGTCTGTGTTCTGCTTCATCATCAAGGACTGATTTCTTGCACTAGAGGCATCACCAAACATATCCCACTTCAGCAAACAGCCATCTCCATGTTCTCTCTCTTTTTTTATGTTATGAAAATAAGATTAAATTAATTCCAAGTTTGCTTATGCACAGAAAGAAAGAAACACAAACAGGGAGTCAAGAGGAAGAGAAAAAAGGAGGAAAGGGGAGAAAGGGGTAAAAAGAGAAGACAGAGGAAGGAAGGGAAAGAGGAAGGGAGAGAGGGAGGGAGAGAGGGAGGGAGGGAGGGAGGGAGGGAGGGAGGGAGGGAGGGAGGGAGGGAGGGAGGGAGGGAGAGGAAAAATCAGGAACAGAATAAGAGGTAAGCAGAGGACCAGTTGGGAGTTAGGGGATTGGTAAGAGTTGGAAAGGACAGGAGAGGGCAGGAGGGTCAGGGTGAATGTCATCACAGTGCATTGTGTACAAATATAAAATTGTCAGAATAAAAATATCAGTAAGGGGTCAGTAGGATAAACACAGCGTTCTAGATATGATATACAATTTCTAAGCCTGGATTGTGGTGTATGCATTTTATAGATGGGAAAATGGAGGGACAGAAGGAGGACATCCTTCCTCCAAATTTACAGAAAAATGTGGCAAACAGGGTTCCCAGTTTCTTTCCATGTCCATACTGACCTGGAGTCCTTATGCCTCTGTTTCCCTGGCTCTGAAATAGAAGGCTTGAATTCAGGGCTTTGTGAACGTCATTACCTCCATATCCTAGGAAACCCACTTGCTGGGTATCAACTGTACTCTCCATACATGCCAAGGACTAAGTTTCCATAGATATGACTCTCTTCATGACAGAAGAATTACACATTCCTTCAGGTTCCTTGAAATGGGACTTGAGCTGCATTGACCCACCCTGGAGCAATCCCACTTCTCTCTGGGACATTTGTTCTCCAAGCATTTCTACAACCTATTTTTGATTGTACGTAGTGACTTCCCTCAAATGTGTTACAAAGAATTTTCTTATGCTTGACATGAGACGGGACAAGAGCATCTCTAGGATATGTGTACTCTGCATCTCTCACATACTGATCTTAATTCACTAGAATCACATAGACTTGTGACTGAATGTACCAGACCTGTTTAGAGGCTGAGTTCCCTCAGATTGGCTAGAGAAGGAACAGGACTATGTTGAATTGGATGGGTACTTAGCACCTGTGTGAGCACCACTCTCTCTGGAAGCCCATAACTGATTCCAGAAGAATCAAAGACAGTGTCAAGAGGAAATGGCAAGGTGCCCATGACTTTATTTACTATCAGATGCCAGAAGGCTGGTGAGAACAGATGGGAAGAAAGCAGGATCCAACTGTATAGGAGGATAAATTGATCAGGCCAGACAAATATTCAGACCAGTGTGGCTAGTTAGAATCCAGTCTGTGGATAGTTAGATCCAGTTAGAGTGGTTTGATTGCATGTAGAGCAGCTTGATAGGGCCCCTCTCTGGGGGAGGGTAGTCAATCAATTCCACCCGCCCATCCACCCACACACATACTCAGATGCCTTATCTTGAGCAAGACATTGTTGTGATAAACAACATGACAAAAAGCAACTTGGGAAAGAAAGGGATTATTTGACTTATATATCTTGGATCACAATCCATTGAGGGAGGCCAAGGCTGGAACTGAGAGCAGGAACCCAGAGTCAGGAACAGAAGCTGAAGCCAGGGAGAGGCTCTGCCTACTGGTTTGTTCTCCATGGCTTTCTCAGCCTGCTTTCCAGTCCTACAGGACCACTGCCCAGGAGTGGCATAAACTGAATCATTCAATCATTAATAAAGAAAGTGCCCCCATAGACTTCCCTACAGGCCAAGGGAGTAGTGGTGTCTTCTCAGCTGAAATGCTCTGTTCTCAGATGATTCTAGCTTGTGTCAAGTTGACCAAAAAACAAACAAACAAAAACAAAACAACAACAACAAAAGCAAGCAATGAGCACTTGCCTGGAGCACACAGCAAGGAAACAGTGGTGTGAACATCACCACCAAGCCATCGAGACCATAGAAATCTGCAAGCATACATCTTGTTCAAACGTCTTCCAGCCTACCTGTTCGCCAAACACTAAGTAGGTGACAAGACACACACTTGCAGGTGGCTCTTGGCATTCAGACCCAGTGTGGCCTCTGCTGAGACTCTGCTAGGATGCTTGCGACTTGGAGGACACCTTTCAGTCTTTCAGTTTTGTGTTTGGATCAGGCCTTCGACAGGCATCAGGAAGGCCAAGGGCAGAGATCAAGGGTCTCAAGGCTGCCATCACAACCTAATGACCAGCTACTCTTCCTAAGGACCCAGGACACAGATAGCTATCTTGGTCATAGCAGGGACACAGATGTGGGTTTCTTTGGGGGTGAGTTTAATCACACTGGGATTAAAGAGCTGACTCAGTGGATCTGTATGTGCTCGGGATAGGAGGAGCCAGTGAGGATCCAGCCAGTCATCTCTAAGGAACGTGGGCAACCAACCGGAGGCAACCACCTCCAACTGGGATCCCAAGCCAGAGTAGAGCTTTACAGCCTTGAGTGACCAAGTGGGGGAGGCGTGTCCAATTAAAGTGGCCACTGCAGGAATTTAATAAGCAGGGGACCATTTACTGAGAGAGAGCTCTGCATTGGAGAACCTAGCCTCATTTCTGAACACAGAAATGTTTGATGTCAGACATCTGACTCTGTGTCGAGTTCTCAGCCATCTCTGCAGAAGGCCCACATCCCAGGGAGAGTCCTTTGAAGGAGCCAGGGCTGTCAATGGAGTTGTACTAATTAGGCAAAAGGAGTAGCCCCAAATGCCTGTCTTCATTTGCAATTCAGCGTGTCTCTAATTTGCCAAATATAAAACATCCTCTCTGGAAAATCACATGCAACCTTAGTGAGAGAGATTTCCTCACCTGCCAGGTAGGAAGCACTAAGATGCCAGCTAATTGCCAACTGTCCTTTTCATATATGATGTAGGCCGGCACTGTGCAGGCCAAACTGGAGAAAGGCACAGCGTCTCACACATGCTAGGCGGACGCTCTGCCATGGAGTCACTCCCACACATCTATGGCTTGGATTCCCATTTTACAGATAAGGAAACTGGGGCTCATGGAAATGACCCCTCCCCCATCAATCAGAGGGCAGGTGAGGGACAAAGATGGGGCGGTGACTGTTGTAGAAATAGTTGTCCTCAGCTAGAGCGCTTGCTCTGCAGGGGAGTGGGGTCTTTCAGCAATGTTCAGAGACAGTTTGATTGCCACAGCTTGAAGGCTATGGAGGAGCAGTTCCCTGTGCCTATCACGTAGAAACCCAAGATGCTGGTGAACTCCTACAGTACTGAGGGCAATTCAGAACACAGAAGTGTGTGGGTTATGGAATCATCTACCATGGGCTTCAGAGCCCCAGCTGTGTGTGGTTAGCTAGAAGGGAAGGGGACGGCTTTGCACGTATCGGTAGGCAACAGCAGTGACTTTTTTGAAGAAAGTCACTCCATTTCTCTGAGTCTCATTTATCATCCTCTTTAAAACAGAAGGTGAGGAGAATCTGCAAGAGAATATGAAGCAAGTCCTCTCTCTAATCTCCCTCCCTCTTTCTTCCTCCTGTCTAGAGGCAATCAGGTACACATTTAGAAGTTTATAACCTGAGCAAGGCCATTGGCCAGCTGTAGGACTTATACCCTTGAGGAACTCCATCTTGCACTAAGAAACCCTTTTAGCATTAGGTTTAAAATCATGTGACTCTAAAAGACTTAATTTTATATCTTTGTATTCCTTGAATTATAAATTTATTCGCCTAAATAAAATATATGGATCATCACTCATTAAAAAACACGCAGCTTCACTCTCAGGGAGGCACTTGGGGCTCAGCATTCGACCCAATTTATAGGCGATGAAAGTCAGGCTCAGGCTTTGATATGCTGCTTTCCTCCACTTACATTAATGTGACTGGGGTGTGAGTAACAGATCCCAGGACTGATGTTTCACAACGTCCTTGGCAATCACAATATTACATTTTCCTGGGCAAAACCAAGTGACCCAGGAAAATGTATAGGACCCACTTTGACTTATGAGATAGAAGAAGCTACCTCTTTCATGGGAACAAGTGGGGAGATGAGTTCTCCTTTTTTTTTTGTCCCAACTGTGGACTGGGAGGACTTAGGAGTAGCTGCTCCCTAGGGAAAGTCAGCCTGAACTAAGAACAGACACATTATTCAAGCCTCTGAGTACAACCATGCCTGATACCTGGTCTTTTCACTAGTGTAAGAGTTCCAGAGCCTCGTCTGACTTCTATGTTTATGCTCCTTGGGAACAAATTGTTCTAAGGAGCACAGTAACCGCTCAATTCTGTCTATGGCAGAGACTAAGGTGGATCTGGTCCAGAGCTTAACTCCTGCTCTACTGCACATGTTCTTTTTATAGAAGCATGACACACATGCACATAAATATCTATAGAAGAAGAAAATGAGGTAGGTGTAAGGGAAAGAGATGGAGGGAGGAAAGGAAAGAGAGAGAACCCCTGTGTTCAGACCAGGAAATGCCCATAAATTTACAAGTGTGCATCTAGTGAAGACAGAGCGTTGAAGCCCAGGGCCCTGCTAGCGCTGCTTCCTGACGGATCCTCTAAGCTAAACATGCTCCTGGCTTCTAACGGCCGCTGGTTAGTTTTGCTTCTTTACTTTTCGGTTGGTTGGTTTATTGTATTTGG
This sequence comes from Tokudaia tokunoshimensis, assembly GCA_036184795.1. NCBI lineage: Eukaryota > Metazoa > Chordata > Mammalia > Rodentia > Muridae > Tokudaia > Tokudaia tokunoshimensis. The sequence continues at coordinate 100,841,195 of BTHU01000001.1, forward strand.
CTTATGGCCCCTGTAGTGAGGGCACGCAAGACTTGTCCTCTTCTGCTCTGTCTTTGTGGAGGCAGCTCAAAGGCTCAGCACTGAATTCATTACGGTAGAGAAATTCCAATCGTAGCTGGGGGCCCTCCAACTCCTCCATGCCTGTGTGCTCTCTCTGGTCCAGCCCTTGCTGGTAGGGAAACTCCTCACCAAGGTTCAGAATTCCATAATGTGCATCCCAGGAGGAACCCTAGGCTGAAGCAGCATCCTGCCTGTGACCCAACTTCAAAAGACACCATCCCTCCCAGCACAGTTACAGCTTGTACAGAGTCAGGAACAAATAAGGAACCACCTATTGGTGGACGAGTCATTCTCACAGTACTGGAAGATGTTCTGTCTACTCTTTCTCACACCCATTCATTTGTTGTATTGACACTATTGTATTTACATTCTGTTCACTTCCTGGGTTGAATCCTTATATATGATCCTAGAGTATACATATGTCGTTTTTAGTTGGACCATTATAAACACGTCACTGTAAGCATTCCTGAATGTGTCGTCTGGTGCCCATGTACATTAACCTCTGTGAACAAGTCAGGCCATGGAGCTTGCATGCAAATCCTGAAACATCATGTTTCAGCATGAATGCAAAGCCAAAACAACATGTTGTTTGGAGGGTAGCTGATCTGAAACTCCTGTTCTTCCTGCTTTGGCCTTTTGAATGCTGGAAATATAGGTGTGTACCATTACTCCCTTCCTGGCATGTCATCTTCAGCAGTGACTGTTGAGCAAATGTATACTCTAGCTGTGACAGAGACTTCCACCTGCCCAGGCTTTCAGCCACATTTGGTATTTTCTATTGTTTCTGTAGACCATTCTGGTGTGTGTGGTGTCCTTATATTCTTTCAAAGAATGCAAGTCAAGTCTGTTTTATCTGAAGCCAGGCCCCATCTTTTGAATATACTCAGGCCATTTGCACATAGAAGACTGAGTGTGTGACAGTGACTTTCAGGCACTGAACTGCTTAATAAACTATTAGTAAGGACGCCCAGACTCCAGTCTCTTCTCTCCACATGGAACAGGTGGAGAACAACCAGGACCGACCAGTGCCCCTTGTTGGGATAGTGTGGCAGCACACTCTAACAACTCTCTGTTCCTAGGAGTTAATTTTTCCTCTGTCTGTCCTTCTATACTCAGATATGAGGTCATACAGAATGGCATCAAGAGACACAAAGGGGCCAATATAGCAGAAAAGCAAAGTGAGCTATCTAGAGGAAATGATAGGACGCTGAGGCAGGAGCGGGTGGATGGGTAGGAGCACCCTCATAGAGGCAGAGGGGAGGGAGGAGGGGATAGGGGGCTTATGGAGAGGAAACTGGGAAGGGGGATAAAATTTGAAATGTAAATAAATAAAATAACAAATAAAAAATGAAAAAAAGTGAACTATCCAGAACTGGCGACTTGGGAAAGCATCTGTAAGATTTCCATTTAGCTTGAACTTTTAAGAACAGACATTTCTAACAGGAAAGGAGATAAAGAGGGAAGTCTGGACTAAGGGAAAGTGGTTAGCAGAATAATATCCCCCAAAGATGTCCATATCTACTCAGAAAACATATATCTACTCAGAAAACATTTATGTTATAAAGTGAAAGTTTCTCGTTGTGTCATGTGATGCAGACTCATATGGTGTTGTTGAGGCAGACTCACGTGGCATTTTGCTGAGGTAAGGCCTATGGGAGGACACATGATGTTTGAAGAGAGTATAAACGGGTGGTAGGCCTTGTATCTTTGCCAATCTTCACTTCATTGAGAGAGGTGTGATAGAGAACTCCTGGCATTCTAGCTGGTCCTGGTTGTTCCCACTGAATCCTCCCAATTTGGGGGAGGCCCAGCAGTTTCTGCTGGATCATGCTGCCATTGCTGATTTGTGTTTGGTACCCTGACACTGCTGAACTCGTCTGCTGGTATCCTAACAATGGAGATTGGAATCACCCCAAAGAACTTCTTCTAAACAAGTCCACATCCCCTTGTCCTATTTATCCTCTTTTCTCCCCTGTCTTTGGACAGTGGGCTAAAGGGGAGGTGTCAAAGCATTTAAGAACCCTTATTAAAGTAGGTTTTGAAAAATCAAATCCCATAACATTAGTGAGTGTGTACCATGGAACACTCACATGCAAAATGGAACACACATGGAGGCCAGAGGACAACTTCAGGGAGTGTTCTCCTTCCTGTATGAATCTCAGGAATTCAATTCAGATCATCTAGCTTGGCAGCAATGCCTTTACCCAGTGTCCTATAAATGTCCATATCTTAATCCCTGGGACCCGAAAGTCCTAAATGAACATATAGATGTGATTAAGTAAAGATGATGAGATAAGACATGGAGGAAAAGGAGGAAAGAATGTAAGATTGGGAAGTAGTGAAACTCTTCTTCGTGGAAATCAAGCCTGCCCAACTCCAGCATAGATGGTTGATGACCTTCAAGTCCTGCTCCTTATTGAGGTCATATCATAGTTTCTGGGGAGATGACGCCATTCCTTTTTCAGGGGGGTGGCCACCTTTAGGTTTCCCATGCTTCAGTGGGTGGCCTTTCAGCCATGTAAATGTAGACAATGCTAACTAGACTTAGAGGGTTATAAAAAATTAAACAAAATATAAAGTTGGAGGGGGGAAGTTGGGGGAGATATGGGGGGACTAGAAGGGGAGATAAGAGGTAGATGTGATAACATTTTCTTGTATATATCTGTGAAATTCTCAAAAATAAAGAATTTTTTAAGTTGAATTTAAAAACAAAAGAGAAAGATGATTTAGGATCATCTGGGTGGTCCCTGTAAAACAGATACTGTACTGAAGGGTCAAAGTCTGGTTGATGGAGGCAGAACTCAGAGGGTGTACTAGCTGGCTTTGAAGTTGTCAGAAATAATCTTTGAGAGCTAGCAAAGGCCAGAGGATAAATTATCCACTAGAATCTTCAGAGGACTGGCAGTTCTCTTAGCAGTCTGACTTGAGTCACATGAGGGCCATTTTAGGCTTCTGACCTCCCAACCATAAAATAATAAATCTGTTTTGCTTAAGGTGACAAGCTTGGGCTCATTTGTCACAGCCACAGTAAATAAAAACTAATCCAAAAGGAGAGGTCATGAGCTCTCACAGGATAAGAGCAAGATTAGAAAGGTCTCCAAAGAGAGGAAAGGTGAAAAGTTAGAGAAGCAACTGTCTCCCAAGAGAGGATTGTCCAGGAACATGAGCTAAGAAGGGCTGAGTTATAGACCTCAGCTAGTCTGTCTTTACTGGTACTGGTTTTCCCAGGAAGGGGGGCAGGCTAACTAGTTTTATTGACTCAAGCTAGAGCCATTTTGGAAGTGGAACCCCAATTGAGAAAATGGATCCACCAAATTGTCCTGTGAGCAAGACTGCAAGATACTTTCTTATTTGGTGATAGGTGATGTGGAGGTATAGGTTAAAATAAACCCTTTCCTCTCCAAGTTGTTTTTGGTCATGGTGTTTTCATCACAGCAATAAAACAAGGGGTACCTAGAGGAAACTCCTAGTTCTCAGTAGCACCCAGTGACCTGAGCTCCTAATAGTGTTGCCACCATCTGTTCTATGATTCAATCCTTAGATTTGTCTGGCCAGAACATTTTTCAAGGGAGGGGTTTCCCACAGTTCACCTCTGAGGATAGTTCACCGGCCGTGGGTATCTGACAGCCAGCATGTGAAAAGTAGTGTGTGTGTGTGTGTGTGTGTGTGTGTGTGTGTGTGTGTGTGTGTGTGTGTGTGTAAGGGCCAAGCTCAATACTCTCCATACAGAACAAGGGGAGAGTAAGTATCTTCTTGCAGCTGAGAGGCAGGAGACCTATAAGAATCAGCAGGTTAAATTGAAAGTCCTCAACAACCAATGACTGAAAATCAAAAATGATGATGACCAGGATGTATGAAATATCACACCTTCATTGCAGGAATGAAGTCTTCCAGCAAGAGGTGGGTGGTGTGCACTGGGTCTGGTCACCTGACTCTGCTGAAGAGGTTTCTGCACCATACCAGGCTGCCCAGAATCATATTTTAAACTCATACACTTATGTTTCTATGGCTGTTGCTGCCACACTACAAGCAAAGTAATGTGATTATAAATCTTAGAGGCCTGGACTGGCAGGACTTCTGAGTTTCATTTCTTCATCTAACGGATTTTAGCAGGCCCATGGTATTTCAATATGTATTTCACCTTTATTTGATTTCATGGACAATTGGTTCTTTCACAAAGCAAAAGAAAATAAAAGGCTGTCTGCTGACCCTTCTTCTAAGCATGATGTTTTCCAGGAAAGAGAAGCCCATTGCAGTGCGGGAGACTGACCTGGGAGCCCATCTCTCCTGTCCCTAACTGTGTCACCAAGTCTGCCAAATACCTAAGGCTGCATCTCCACCAGTGAGCACTGGGGGTCTGAGCACCATGGATCAGAACAGTAGGTGATGGCTTCCTGGTCTCACCAGAGCAAGAGAAACTGGCTGTCTCTATTGAACAGCAACTTGAGAGAGTGTGCAATCAAAAATGAACAATATCAGGAAGGAGGCAAAAAATAAAATAAAATAATAGGACGTATGAGACAAATTGGTATGCTCCTGTCCTGTGACTAGAGGCTGGGAGCATGTACCTAGGAACCACTCTCACCACAGCTGAGACAAGCTTCTAGGAATGTAGAAGGATCTTCCTTTAAAACTCAAAAGCAAAGGGTTTCATCCACCTGAATAGACTCTGTGCAGATGGTCGTAGTGACAACAAGGACAACAAGGACGATGATGATGACGACGACGACGACGACGACGGCGGCGGTGGTGGTGGTGGTGGTGCTATTAATGATAATAAAAGTTATATCAATTAACAATTAATGAACCTACTGTTTTTTTTCTACTAGGAATTCTCACACATTATTTCATATTCTCTACAATAGTGGTTCTCAACCTATCTAATGCTGTGACCTTTTAGTACAGTCCCTCGTGTTGTGATGACCACCAACCATACAATTATTTTTGTTGTTACCTTACAACTGTAATTTTGCCACTTTTATGAATTATGTAAATATCTGTATTTTCTGATGGTCACTTAGACAACCCCAGTGAAAGGGTCATTGGATCTCCAGAGGGGTCACAACCCACAGGTTGAGAACCATTGATCTAACCACCTTACAAGTGTGCTGTGTGAGATGTGTCAGCAAGACACATGTACGTGCACTGGGACTTAGGACCAGGCAGTTTAGTTCCAAAGCCTGAGCTCTGTCTTCTCTGTTTTTCTCTTTCTATAACTGGCTGAAGCTGATAGTGCTTCTATTTTAAAGATGAGGAAAGTGAAGCTCAGAATACTTAGGTGAGCGAGGCTTTACCAAAGGAAAATAAGACCCAACTCAGGCTGGAAGACATACTTTCTCCCTCACAGAGTTGCCGAGCTGGTTGAATGGAGATTATATGCTCGGGGTCTTAGGACCTTCTGTGTGGTCTGAAAAGTCCAGTCAGCACCACAGACAGCAGAGCAAAGGGGAACTTGGAAGTTCACATTTCCTGCAGCCAGTCTCAGGCCTGTATTCTGATGACCTAACTCCTGGCGTCACTGAACATGTACTTGCCAACTGCCTGGGAGACTGAACTGTGGTCTTCCCCATCCATTCTCTCTGATCCTAAGACTTTAGGCTCTATCTCCTGGGCTTTCAGATTCCCTGTGCAATGCTGAGTACTGGTGGAGACAAGAGGGAGAGAGGAGAGGAAGGTAAGGACTTTCTTCTTGGCCCTGACTATGGTGTTAAGAAGGGTGGGCTACAACAGTATCATCCACTCAGCCGCCTTCGGATATGGCAACAGTTCCCTCCTCTTGTGCTACCCAGGCTTGCTGGAGTAATGCTTCCCCAATCTTGCCATGCCTCGGGCTGCTGCACTGTAGGTGCCATGTGGGTTCCCTATATGGCCACTTCACACTCTGGTCTTTAGTTCTTTCACCTACCCCGAAATCCAGTGTCCATGTGAGACTCGGCTGATACAGCTCTCAGCTCTCTGTTGCTTATATCCAATTATCTCAGTTACTATAGAGACTGATATCATTCAAGTACATATTTCATGCCAAGCACGAAGGTAAACCCTTTGCTTACGATCCTGTTCACTTCTTGAAATCATGTCACATGACAAGCTTGTCACATGGCTAAAGACAGGGTTCTTCTTGCCTCTCTGGGCTGGTGGTTGTTAAGTCAGTCATACAAAATCACTGTCAGGCTCTTTTGCACAAAGATTGTTCTGCACGCATGCTTTCATCGGCACTCCACAGTGCCTTTCTCGATGTACTTTTAGCTCACTCTCAAACCACTGTTCAAAAGTCATCCCCTCTCTGAAGCCCACCTGGCTATGCTGCTCCTCCTAGCAGAGTGCATGTACCTTCTCTCTTGCCTCAGTCTGAGGCATGGGAAGCTATAAGGAAACCTCCCATAGACAGTCACTGCTCACAAGAATGACATACTGGAACAACATAGGGAGGTGCAATGTCCTCAAAACTTCTCTTCACTCCCAGGAGCCAACAAAGTACCTGGCAGCACCCTGGATATGGTTGTGTATACCTGAAGCTCCAGCACTGGAGAAATCCCAGTCTGTCTCACTGAAACCTCAGCAAGAGACCCCTGTCTCAAACACAAGATGGACTGTGCTAGTGGAAGACACTTCTGGCCTCTACACATTGGGAAGCACAAACACATGCACCCTGCCCCACCCAAAAGGAGAAATAGGGTGAGAGAGGAAAGAATGCAGGGATAGAGGGAGGAAGGAATCTAGAATCAATTATTCACCATAGTTTTGGCAAAGAGGCATCGGTATTTCCAGAAATAAGGATGTCTCAGAGTGTGGTCCCTTCTGACGTTGCAAATAAGTTATATATTCTGATTGCCAATTATTACTTAAGTGGTTACCCCAATTTTTTTTTCTGACTGATTTTGCAAGTTTAGAGGTTGACACTTCCCCCATAGTGTTATGGTGCATGCGTGTGTGCGTGCGTGCGTGCGTGCGTGCGTGTGTGTGTGTGTGTGTGTGTGTGTGTGTGTGTGTGTGTGTGTGTCCATGAGGACACTGAGGCTGGCAAGATCACCCTCCTATGATTCCCAATCCTGCCCAGCAACAATGGCCACACCTGCTTTGTGATCCAATCAAAGAGATGGTCAGAGAGACCTCCTCCCCACACCATCGCCAGTCTCTAGTCCCTCAGCTCCATCCATCAGCCTTCCACACTGCAGGTCACCGTGCTCTCCACACCACCAAACACCAGCAACTGATTGACTGCAACACTCAATTTCAACCCAGCAGAGGACCTGGCAGGCCTTTGATCAATATTTTGCACCACAGACCACTTCCCTATGATAAATGCACTAGTTGAGAGGAGGAAGAGATTAACCTTCCAGCACGGGTGGCAGGCAGCAACTAGGAAAAAGATGGCTCAATTCTATCAGGGAAAGAGGATGGGGCCTATTTCCTGGGCTCCTTGGGACCATATTTCAGCTCTGGATACCCATGAATGCGAAGAAGGCACATTCCTAAAGCGTCTTGGAGATTTCTGCTGCCAAAGCCAACCGGGTTACACATCTTCTCCATTAAGCTCTACCCATGTTTAGCTCAAAGGAAGCAAGAGAGGAAGAAAAGGCATCAGAGAGCGCAGGTGGGATAATATATATGTACTTAGGGCAGCTGATAGATGGGGTCTGGGAGGAGGGCTGGGGGTGAGCCTGTGCACACACACAAGATGAAAGTCTCCAGGAAGAATTCTCTCCCCCCCATAAATCCTTCCTGCTGACAAACAGAGCAAGAACAAGGTAATTCACCACAGCGATGGAGGGATTGCACTAGCAATCTTACAGCTCAACAGGCAGGGAGGAGGGGCATCCTAACAATGGTGGGAAAAGGCTCCTTGGTGAAGGCACCCTGCAGGAGCCAGGGGCTTTGAGGCTCCCAGGAAAGATTAGACAAGACTAGGAAACTACAGCAACCACTTCGCTCATTCATTCATTTAAAAAGAATTGAAGGCATCATTTAGAAGGCTGAGGTAAGAGAATTCCAAGTCTGAGGCCAGGTCGGGCTACGTGGTGAGATCTTGACTCAAAATACCTAATTAGTTAATTAATAAAAAATTTAAATATGCCATTTGGTAGAGAAAAATACAGAGAGAGTTACTGTTTCAGGCTCCTTGGGAATTATATGTGCTCCAGTGGAGAGCAATGGACAGGCACCAGGCTGCCTGCAGGCACTCACTCAGCTTTCAGTATGTAACTCACAAAACCTACTTCTTCTTTGCAGATGAGCTAGCCAACGCCTAAAGACATTAAGTGGCTTTCTCGGCAGCACGCAGCTGGTGACCAACAGACCAGATGTCATCTCCAAGGCAGGGGACTGCGACACCTCTTCTTTGTGAATATCTTTTTGTTTTGACTTCAACTACTGAAGTCCATATCTGCTCAGAGGCATGTTAAGTCTTCCTAGAGGAGACAACTCAGCCTGGTTAGATCTGAGCAGTCAGACTGGCAGTTACAACAGTGCTGACTACAGGAATATTGTGGGAAACATCCTGATCGGCTCCCAAAAACCTGGTTGTCAAGTTGGCAGAGTGCCCAGGTTAGACACCATTATCTCTGTATCTCTTGGTGGGCAGCTGCCAATCTTCTAGGAACCCAGAATAGAATAAAACAGAAGTGGCTAAAAGGAGACTATCTCCCTTTGTGTCCTGCCTACTGATGGGGACATAGGCTTCTACCTTTGGCTTGGTTGTCAGTCTCTCTTTGATCTCAGGGCTTGACACAGCTTGGGCTGTGCCACTGTCTTTCAAGTCTCTAGTTCGCTGGCAGTAGATGGGACTTCATTGCCTCCATATGCAGATGAATCAGTTCCTCAAAAGCAAAGCTACACTCTAGCCCCGTAGCACTGAAGCAATCCCTGACCTTGTTCTGGGCGGTGGAGGGGAGGGGAGGGCGGTGGACACAGGAATGGGCATGTCTTAGGGTTAAGATATGTCCTGTAACTTACATTGAGATACGTACTAAAATGCAGTCTACACCAGATTCACCCTGCGAGAGCACCTCAAAGGAATCATAAACAGGGAATAAAAGAAAACAAGGTAAGCTCACTGGGACAGGCCAGCAACCACAGCTACTCTGGAGGCTGAGAGAGGAGGAGTCCAAGTTTGAGGTCAGCCTGGGATGCAGAGCAAGTTCTAAACCAGTTTAGGAAATTGGTGATACCTTGTCTAAAAATAAAAGGTGAGGAAGGGCCTGGCCCTGCAGCTCAGCAGTAGGCATTCACTGTGTGTGTGAGGCATGGTGTGTTTGCCAGTAACACAGAAATAAAAGAAACAAGAGAGATGAGGCTCAGTGGACTAGTGTGAGGAGCTAAGGTAGAACTCCTAGAGCCTGTGTAAAACCAGTGTGGTAGCACATGACTAAGATCCCAGCACTCCTACAGGGAGATGGGAAGTAGAGATAGGTAAAACCCTAGAAACCTGTCAGTCAGCTAGCAGCATCAGACAAAAGACCCTGTGTCAAACATGGCAGAAGATGAAGACTGACACCTAAGATTGTCCTCTAATCTCCATATGCACTGTCACATATTATTACTGAGCTGTTCCCACACCACTGTTCCCAGACCACATTCATATATATGACCACACATACAGAGAGAGACACAGACAGACAGACAGACAGACAGACAGACAGACATAGACAGACAAAGAGGCAGACAGACAGGGATGGACAGACAGACAGATACAGAGAAGAAATAGGGGAAGGCAATAGGAGAACTACTTGACTATATAAACTGGACATAAGCCTAAGATACCACATCAAATGTGTGGACAAACTAGTCAGAGCTTGTAGCTTTGCCTTTTACCTTTACTAAGACCCTCCCTGTCCCTCTTCCCTTCAGTAGATGCTTGAACATGTGACACCACCACCTGGCCACCATAAGTAACAGCAGACAGAAGTTAAGAAAGGCCTTGTACAAGCAGAGAACAGCTGTGCACATGTTCTCCCTCCCAGGGATAAAGGCCAGGAGTGGAAGCAAGCATTGGCGGTGTGCACTTACCACCTTTTATCTCACCTATTGATAAATATGGTCCAGTTGCTGCCCTAGATGAGGTCCTAAGCAGATTGGAAATTTCTCATCATTAGAAACAGAGCTGACCATGTGAGATAATTGATGGTACATGCATTAGTTTTCTGTTGCTACTGTAACTAGATACTTGGCTGACAGCCAGGTGTTAGCAGGAGTTGCATTCTTTCCAAAGGCTCTAGGAGAGAATTTGTTTTCTTGCCTTTTCCAGTTAGGAGGATCTGACTCTTGCTTTGCCCTAAGGTCCTTTTTCTTTAAAGTAAGCCAACTCTAGCCACATTACTCAACTCTCTCTCTCTCTCTCTCTCCTCTCTCTCTCTCTCTCTCTCCTTGTTCCTCTATCTCCTCCCTCACTTTCTTCCTCTCTCCACACCGTCTATCCCAATTACACTTACAAGGAATCCTGGAATTATGCAGGGTGTTTGAGTCATCCAGGTTACTTCCATCTTTAGGCTTCTGATAACTTACTTCAATTCTGTCTTTAATCTCAATCCCCCTTTTCAAGTAACAGAATGCATTCTATTTCCCAGGGTAAGGCAATAGCTACTGGGGCCAGGGACCAGGGGCTCCACTATCTTGCCTATTCCATGCCCACCACATAGACATTTCCTCATCTTGCTGCCGTTCCCTTGAGTCATGGGTAACATGGATTGGTTACACTGAGAAACCTTTGCCGAAGGCAGAGCTAACAAGCTGACTCAGAGGAGGATAGTAACCCAGCTACCAAGTATGAAGCGGAGAGCAAGCTAGTGAAACACAGTGTGCTTCGTCACCCACAAAATGAGGAGCAAATCAGCCCCAGAGGGTGAGAACAAAACTTAAAGGATACAAACAGGGAATAAACAAGCAAGAATTGCAGAACAAAGGCCTCGGGACCCACCCTACCTCTCCTGTCTCCTCTGCTCTCTACCCATCACTGAATCTTCCAGACATTTTTCATCAGACAGTGGAAGCAAAAAAAAAAAAACCAAAAACAGTCACTTCTGCCTTTAGTTCCAGAGCATGCATTGCCTTGCATATGCCATGCAATTTTCCAAATCACAAGCTAATTAAATACCCTAGCAAAGGGCTGGAAGTAGATTAAGCATTGATGGAGGCATCTATTGATTAGTGCCTTTTCTTGACTCTTGGTGCAGTGTTATCAATAACATTAAATAATCCCTTAATAAAATTTTCTCATCATACTACCATCCTTCCTTGTTTGAGCCTTCCGGAAATGTGATTGCACAGGGAGTAAGCATTCCTTCTGAATAGCCATCAATACATGCCAAAAGAATGGAAAGGACAGAGGAAGAGAGGCAGCCCAGCCGCAGACTGTTCTGTGGCTGTTGATTGTATTACAGTTCAAATAAATTCAGACAAACTAACCTAGACAGCACAAACGTGGGGTGTGTAGATCTCTGAGCCATTTCAGTTTGTTTGTTTGATTTTGAACAGGATGTGGCCATCCAGTACAATGGCAATTCAGAAGGCATTTACTCAGTCTCTAATTATAACAGCTAACATTTGTGCAAGTACTGCATTGCAAGCACTGTACCGAGACATGACATTCGGACAACCAGTGTCTTCATGCAGTCCTTCTGACCAATTGGGTCATCAGCTCTATCACTGTGGTATGCTGTAGATAAGGAAAACTGGGCCAGAAGTAAAGAAACATGCTCATGGCTGCACAGGTGGCAATGTGGAGGAGCAGACTCAGAACAGGTCTGCCTGACTTGGGATTCCTAACCACTGGTGGGCAGCATGGCCTTCTTCATGCTAAAGTCTGCTGAAGGACTAAAAGGCAATTGTGAGAAATGAGATCCTTGCCCACTAAAAACTGAAAACGGGGACAGGGGAGAGGGTGTACCAGTGGCATTTGCACTTCAAGAACTTGAACTTTGAAATAAGTTATGAGTTATATGATCCCAGACTTTAAGGATACAAATGCGGAGCAGGGTCTCTTTCACTCTTGTTTCTGTGTCTTGGCCACTCCATTAAATGTGATATTCTCTTAGTCTCTCCAACATGTCCACTTTAAAGCAAATGGGTGTCCCACGTTCACTCCACCATAGGATTCGGATCACTGGTGGAGGTGGGATGCAGGAGTTTTGACTGCACTTACCCCATGCTGGCACCTGGCGGGGGTCAAGCTATGTGAAGCTGTAGAACACCACTCCTGGGGTGGGGGAGGGCAGTCTGAAGTCCCTGGGGACTGCTAGAGCCGGCTTGGGTGTTCCCAGGCCTGTGTGGAGGCAAGAGCCATTAGGTTCTCAGACTCTTGGGTACACAGGAGCCACTGGGAGCCACTGAGAACAAAGAAGTAGGGACTCCTCGCAGGCTGGATCTAGCCTAGGGCAGAAAGGGAAAAGAAGGGAGAGTTCCCGCTGGGTCCAGCCAGTAGGAGAGTCCTTGACTTGCAGGCATGCAGCTTAGCTTGGTGGAGGTCATGGCTGGGATAACTGAGAGGCCTTCTGCAGGAGATTAGATGTGACTCTTTAGGCAAAAGCCTGTTCCATTGCTCCCCACAGCAGATCCCGGTGAAAAGAGACAGTCCATGGTTTTAAGGCATTTATTGTCATGGCAGAGAGTGGGGATAAGTAAAACCATACCCCACTTTTTCAGGGCAGACCTGAGGTTAAATACCTTTTGCTGGGCAGAGTGTCTGGGAAGGGGAGTTTATTGGCTATGCCTCCAGGCCTTTAGGTACTTCATTAAAATGGATATCTGTCTTGATGCTACATGACCTGTGATCATGTCCTCTACCTGTGGAGGTGCTTGGGGCATTGCCCTTACTTGACTGATAGCCACAGTCCTATGGAGAGCTGTGGCCTCATGTCAGGAGCCTGGTGTCCAGTAGCATAGCAAAATGCCTACTGTTTCTTGCAGGGTTATTTCCCTGCAGAGTCACCAGGGTTTCAAGCCTTAGCTCAACCAGAAACCAGGCTGCCTTTCATGGTCCTACAATCAACATTGTAAGATTGTTACACTTGTCCTGTAAACAAGATTGAGTGTATTTCACTCCCTGCTGATATTCATGCTGTCAGTGTTGAACAGAGACACAGCAAGTGGAAGCCAGTAGTTAAGCCCTTGACTCAACTGAAAGGACTCAAGGGTAAAGACCAAATCAAAGGCCTCCCCAAAAGAGGATGAGGTCCTTCAGTCAATGTGGACTCCCTACTTGAATGAGCAATTCTAACATCTCAGCAGCTAGCCACAGTATGTTTGCTTTGCTTGGGTCAGCAGAAGGATCTGCTTTAGACAGTCACATTTCTGTCTGTGTCTTTCCCACTTAGACATTTGGAATACTCCTCCTTCTGCACCAGACCTTATGAGAAGACCTCTCTACACTGATTCTCTCTCACACTAGACAGCAGAACTTCATTTCTTGGACCCAACCTTGGAAAGTAGGAAATTGAGATCCAGCCATGTGACCAGGAAGAAAACAGTACACCAAGAACTACTGTCTTCATGCAGGTTAGGAACAAATCTTGTGACTGAAAAAAAAACCAGAAAGTTTGAGGGGAGTACATGATTGAGGGTTCAGCCAGGGGAAACCCAAGGTCCTGATTGAATAGAAGTTAACAGCAAGACCTCATATGGAAAGTGAGACAGCAAGACCTCATATGGAAAGTGAGATGGGTTCAACCTGAGGGCATCATCCTGTAAGATGCCCTCATTGCAAGATGTACTTCATTGGTATTACTTTGAGCCCAGGATGCCATGTTGATTAAAATTATAAACTATACATGTACCTATGAAATTTTCAAAGAATTAATAAAAGTATATTAAAACATCTAAACTAGATAACAGTCCAAACATGATTTTATGAAACATAGGGAACTAAATTACTTCTAAAAGAGAAGACTTTTGTACACTTAAACAAACATCACAGGTTTTATGGATCAGTAGATGGATGCATGAATGGAGATGAGAAGAGGAAGAAGAAGAAGAAGAAGAAGAAGAAGAAGAAGAAGAAGAAGAAGAAGAAGAAGAAGAAGAAGAAGAAGAAGAAGAGGAGGAGGAGGAGGAGGAGGAGGAGGAGGAGGAGGAGGAGGAGGAGGAGGAAGAAGAGGAGGAGGAGGAGGAGGAGGAAGAAGAAGAAGAAGAAGAAGAAGAAGAAGAAGAAGAAGAAGAAGAAGAAGAAGAAGAAGAGGTGGAGGAGGAGGAAGAGGAAGAGGAGGAAGAAGAAGAAAGAAAAAGAAGAAAATAGGCAGATAAATAGATGGTAGGTAGATGATAGATAGATAGATAGATGATAGATAGATAGATAGATGATAGATAGATAGATAGATAGATGATAGATAGATAGATAGATAGATAGATAGATAGATAGATAGATAGATAGATAGATAGATAGATAGATAGATAGATAGAACAGATATAGACAGACATGTAATAAATGATAGATACTGGGCAACGAAGCTATATTGATGCTATACTGTACAAGCAGGCATGTGTGCACACATACTATAGTCTGACTAATTAGAGCAGGTCAGGAAAACCTTTATATTCATTGTCATATACTGTGCAGACTCTCCAGGCAGTCTGGTGGGCTCACCTTTTGTTTCTTTAATAATTTTGTTCTATTGGTCAAGTTCTTGACTTCTCTGTGTAGAATTGTTCATAATATCCCCATACCTGATATCTACCAATAAAAAATAAATTACAGTGTATTCCTACAATGAAATACTTCATAGTAATAAAGTACCAAGATGGAATGCACCACATAGAAGAATCTCAGAACTATGAAAAAAGAAGCCAGATGCAAAAGTGTACATGCTAGGGCTAGAGTATAGCTCAATGTATAGGCCTAGCATATGCAAGGATTCCACCTCTAAACACCATATGTGTGCATGTGCACACACACAAATGCATATGCACAAGCACATACATGTAAGGGCACACACATAATCTATATACTATGTAATTCCATTTATCTGAAAATACAAATTCAAGCATGCAGACATAAATCAGACCAGTGGTTGGGCAAAATGGAATAAAGAGTAATAGAAAAATAGCAACCAGGAACTTTGGGGTGATGGAAATATCCTCTATCAGTTTGAGTGGCAGTTACAGAGTCATCTTCATTTGTCAAATATTATTGAACTGAACATTCAACATAGGAACATGTCATTGAAGGCAAATTATACCTCAGTAAAAGTGACTTTAAAATCCTTTGTTCATCTCATGAGATTTTCCAAGTCATTCAGAATGAATCCCAAAGTCCTGCAAATTTCCAACAGCCCCATTGCTGTTTCTTTAGGCCATCTTGTGTGAGGCACCTGGATCTCTCTATATCTAGTGCCCTGCAGAGAAACAGCCCACACCCTTCATGTCCTGCTTTCTCCGGCATCACTGTTCAAATGTATCTTTCTTAGTGAGGGCTTCACAAACCTTCCCTCCTCACTCACAGTGCCTTGTTCTATTATGATCATCTTCCATGTTCTCCCTTCTTGGAATTTACCATCTAAAACATCATCCATGAACTATATTTCTGAACTAGAAGGAAGCTGTGTGTGGGCAGACAATTTGCTCATTGCCTAACTTTGCAGACTACTATGTATGATTCTTGGTAAATGGTTTCTCAGCCCACATGCAGCTTATTCCTAAGGAGATGGTTATTTATCATATGCACATGTTCAGATAAATAACATCAGATGGTCTGAAGAGTAGAGCAGAACCCAAGCCCAGGCTGCCATCTATCTCTAAGTACAGGCAGATATTATGAGTGCTTAGCCAAGTGAAAGTGTCTCTGGAAAAGTGACCTTTGAACCAGGATGTAATGAGGGAGTGAATCAAGCAGGATCTGTGTGACAGAAGCTGTGCAGAAGCAGTAAGTGCAAAGGCCCTGGGGTTGGCACTTGATTGAGTCATCTATCAACAAAACCAAGATCAGTGTGGCAGGGGTAAGCATGCTACATTCCCCCTCTGTTGTCACAGTGTTCCCTGTTACTGTGTCTGGCCACACTTATGACAACTTGAGGTCATATGTTTATTTGTGTGCATTGTATATCTCTCCCACAGCATTCCTCAAACGAAAGACCATAGTCTATTTTATTCAGCACATGTGGTAAACATGTTTACCACAACATGGTAATGTGCTTGACTAGTGTATAGGAACCATAGATTCTATCCTGAAAATGGAGAAAAGGACTAACAACAGAAAGCCAACTCTTCATCCTTTTCTCAGCACCCCAGTGACCCATGGCTTACCTCCTAATTCTCAGGACTCCATATGACAATTATCTCCACAGGACAGAACGGCTGGCACACATGCTCTTATTACAAACACTCTGCATTGTGGAACTCAGAGATTCTGTGGCTTTGCTTGTATCATGGTTTGTGTTTAGTACATGTTGCCTCCTTTTTCACCCTCTGTCCAATGTGTTGCTCCTATTATATTCCCTCCAGTTCTATTAAAACTTGCCTCCAGGGGATATGTGTTTTCTGTGGAAGCCTGAGGACCTCAGTCTAAACTCTAATTTCATCATGAAAGCCAGGACAGCATTCCCTGGAACCCCAGCCCTGGAAGACAGAGGCAGGCAGATCTCTGGAGCTCACTGGCTAGATAGTCAAGCTAATCTGGACAGCTCCAGGCTCAGTGAGAGACACTATCTCCAACAAATAGGGTGAAAGGGCTAAAGAGATGACTCAGTGGCCAGGAGTACTGCTGCTCTTCCAGAGGCTCCATGATCAGCTCCTAGCACCATGTCAGGAGGCTCACAATTTCGTATAACTCAGATCCAGGGCAATCTGGTCTCTATGAGCACCTGCACATGCATGCAGTGCACTCAATCTGGCACATACACATAAATAAAAAAATAAATCTAAAATTAACATGAAACAGTTATGTAAGGAATATGGGAAACATTGACCTTCTGCCTCTATACATGCCCACATGGACAAGCATCTCCCTCTACACACACACATATATGCATACACCACACTCACATGCATGCTTACATGCACACACACACACACACAATCTTACTCTGAAATAATTCCGATTTTACAGGAAAGTTGTAAATGTGGTTTAAAAGAATCTTTATGTTTTCTATGTACTCTATTAACATAACTTCCCCAAACAATATCATCGCCCTGTCCAATATATAGCTATAACTAGATGTGTTGGTAATACTTGTGATCCCAGTTCCTGGAAGGCTAAGACACTCAAGGATACCCAGTGAGGTTTGGTTGCTGGGGGTTAAGCCCCAGGCTGGGTCCTCTCTGAAGCAGCAGAGGGGAGTGTTGGCAAGGGCAAGACTTAAGTCTTGCAAGAGAGTAGGGTTGCTTTCTATAATAATGTATGCCTATCTTGACTTTAAATTGCTCTAAGGCCAGAAGCAGCAGGCCTCTGGATCTCCTGACACTTGTTGTTAACAGTGGGGTGATTAGGTAAAGGATTTATTACTATTGCTTCCTCTCTGGCCAGGCAGCCAGATTAACTAGACTCTCTGGCTAGACTGCTTAACTCTTTGTGAACCAGAGAGGAAGGAAAGGAAAAGAACCAACATCTTTTACACAGGAAAATATGAACAGAAACATATACATTTATACACACATTTACATTTTCCTTCACATTTTCATTTACACATTAACACATTCACATATCTGTTGGGCCCTACCACCTGTCTCATATACTCCACAAGTATTCATGCATATATATATATATATATATATATATATATATATATGTATATATATATATATATTTATATATATTCACATACGTACACATATACCCAGGGATAGTTATATTAATTTAATAATGACAGGAAAGGCATATTAGCTGCAAGAAGCAATCCTGAGATAAAGATACACTTTGGGCCTTGCCATCTAGCTCACCCATTGCAGACCATGCAAAAATGGTAGGCCACCTCCAGGGAGGCCACTTGCTAGCCTTAGCCAATCCAAATGGCTCTTGAAACCTGGTCTTAAACAAAGAAACAGCAATATACATGTAGGTAACAGACACACCGGTCTAACCTATGTGTGGCTAGAAACACGCATGTAGCTGTGTGTTACAACATATGAGTCCATGAACTTTTTGGGATGGGATACAGATGATATTCCCCACTGCTCATAAATATTGTCTGTTTCCTAAGAACCAGGGTATTTGCTCACAAAAAAAAAACCACCATACAAAGATCAAAACCTAGATATTATAGTATCACACTCCCTCTAGCTCCCAGAGTTTATACTGATTTCATCAATTACCATACTCTCCTTTGTAACAACCGGTAACTGACTGTCTTTAAAACTCTAGGTAGTAAATGCCACTGCCTGCCTCCTCTTCTGTGCTTTGTGCATGTTGTCTGTCTTACCCTTAGAGAACGAAGCTGGGTTTTTTCTCATAATTCCAGTACAATGCCACTTAAATGTGTTCCTAGATATTTTCATTTGTTTTTGCTGCTATTATCCGAAATAGCATCTGTTAATCTTTTATATTATACCTTGCTGAATTCTTCTATGAGTCCAAAATGTGCTTTATTCGGTTTTCTATGTAGACAGTCATGTTATCTGCAAATAATGGCCACTGGATCTCTTACCTTATAAAATTTTAACTCCTTTCTTTATTTTGTTATTCTGGCCACAAAATCCAAGACATGAATTGTTCCAATTAATTCTTCTAAACTTTTAATTTGAAATAACTATCAATTCACAGGAAGTTGCAAAGAAAACATACTGGATAGTCCTGGATATGTTTCACCTGACCTTCCTCACACTGTGTC
Source organism: Tokudaia tokunoshimensis (assembly GCA_036184795.1). NCBI lineage: Eukaryota > Metazoa > Chordata > Mammalia > Rodentia > Muridae > Tokudaia > Tokudaia tokunoshimensis. The sequence goes on from BTHU01000001.1 coordinate 100,860,001, forward strand.
TTCCCGATCTGTGTGACAATAATGAAAACAGGAGGATAGGCTTGGTATAATAGAGATTTCACTTTTATAACCCCATCTCTCTTTCTCTCTCTATTTCTCTGTCTCTCTCTGTACCGACTTCTGAGAAATTTTATTCATGTGTCCCTTCCTGTGACTAATAGCAGAATCCAATCACTTTTTTAAACAAATGAATAAAAGGGAAACAAATTAAACTTGCGGCCATTACAGAGATAAATCATAACACTTGGTAAAAGCATCTAACTTTGGAATGTCTTGAATCCAATGCATGCAGTCATTTGCTAAGTGAATCCTGCTGTAATTAATTGATGCCAGTAAACTCATCCAGCTACAGTCTACAAAGTGATAATGTAATCTTATCAATAATACAGATTAATGTGTAAGATTGGCTCTGTTTTATTGAGCGGAACTTGAGCAGTGAGAAGCAGGGACACAGGACAGTTGTACCTGCTTCCCTTGAGGTCAGGGACTGTCCCACCCCCACTTCAGCCTGCTTCTCCTGCCCATCTCTCCATCCCCAGCCCCACTGCAAAGCAGTAACCACACAGCACCACTTGAAATGGTCTAGGAAAAAATGTCTGCCCTGAATCCAGTATAGCCTCGAATTCTAACCTCCAGGATCTCTGACATCCAGAGAATGTGGGGCTGTTTAGACACCCGGAGGAGAGGTAGAGCTCCAACCCTGGAGTCACTGCAGAATATAGATAAGATGATGGAGTTCCAGAAAACAAATGCTAGAAGGAAAACGTCACGAATATTTTAAGGAGATACAGAGATGGAACTCAATGCAGCATCTTAAACTCATGAACCACAGAAAGGATGTTAGGTAAAAACCAAGAAAGTCTCAATACATAGCAACAACTTAGCTGAGAATAGTGTTAACACTGGATTGCTATCTGTAACAAAAATTCTATAACAATAAAGCACATGAATGACACAGAACCTTTTTGGGGGAGTGGCAAAAGTGTTAGGGGTTAGGGTTAGGGGTTAGGGTTAGAGTTAGGGTCTTGTCTTCTGTCCTAGTTGGCTTTAATTGTCAGCTAGACACAGCCTAGATTCATCTGAGAAGGGATTCTCAACTGAGGAATTCCCCAGATAATATTGACCTGTGGGCCTGTCTGACTGAAAAACGCTGTCTCAAGATCCCAGGAAGTGGAAATTTTCCCAAGAGGTTGTGTAGCAAATGAACTATGACAGGACAAACAATACAAAAACCAGGGGCAAGGACCTCAGAAAGCTGAAAAAACACCAACCAAGTAGACTAATGGAAGCTTTCAGTCGTCATTCAAAAGGAAAATTATGAAAATACGGAAGGCCGGTGACCTGGGGTGGAGGGGTGGGAGGAGGTTGGAGGGGACAAAGGGGAGGGTCAGCTGGGCAGCATGAACACTAAGCAGGGTTTGCAATCATTAGGGAGGTGGTCACTATTTTAGCTTTGACAGTGTTAGTGTGGTTGTATTTTGAAAGAGCCCCTCTCTTATGGATGCAGCCTGGCCTGTTTCCAGCTGAGATCACATACAGCCTAGGTTTTGCTTCAAAGCCTTCAGAAATCAGGTCGAGAGGAAAGGATGACTGGAGAGGTAAGTAAGGAGGTAGCCACAAGCCAAGGCCACTGGGATTTCATGGAGCCCATGACATCAGCAGCTCTGGGCCTATAGACAGTTGAGAGCTTACAGAATAATGTGCCACATAGCTGCCCAACCACAAAAAATGGAAGGATGCGAACAAACGGGCACAAGCTTAAAGCTTTGATATTTCTACATATTTGGCCATTTCCTAACAAAAGATCAGGGCCAAGTAGGAAAATACATAGAATTATTCACACAAGATCCGGTGAGGTGGAATCAAAGGGAGAGACTATACCACACAAGAGTACACAGAGCTGCTAAGGGGAGAAAAGAATAGCTCTCTCCCGGACATTCATCTCAATGATTTATAAACTATAAACATTTGCTGTATTCACCTTTGTACATAACATGACAACATTTACAAAAATACATTTCAAAGTACATTTTTAATATTAGAGAGGTTAGAGAGGGACTGAGATTGCCTCTACAAGGCCTTTGCCCTTAGCATTGATCTCCCAGACTCCCTCACCTCCAGCTGACTTTGGACCAGAGAGGGAGCAGAATTCACACCTCACCTTCCTTTCTCAAAGATGACAGTTGCTGGTGATGAGCATTTACAAAGAACTTAACAAGCCAACGAGTAGACACCAAAGGTATCATAGTACTGAGATTGAGATCCTTTTCTGTTTTTCAAGATTGGTTTATTTTATTATTTGTGTGTGTGTGTGTGTGTGTGTGTGTGTGTGTGTGTGTGTGTGTGTGTATCATTCAAAGAGGCCAGAAAGGGTGTTGGATGGTGCCCTGGAACTGGAGTTACAGGTGGCTATGAGCCTCTTGACTTGGTTGCTGAGAACTAAACTCCAGTCCATGAGCTGTTTCTCTGTCCTGAGACTGAAGTTCTGATTCTCCTCTCCCTCCCTGTCTCCCTTCATTCCTTTCTTTCCTCCTCCTTTCTTCCTTTCTTCCTTTTCCTTTATTTTATCCTTTCTCTCCCATCCTTCCCTTCAGGATGAAGTTAAATTTCAAAACTCCCCAATTAGCTTCCCATCCTCCAAATACTTTCCTCCTAGATATATGGATGGAATATTTGCAATCAGGCATTTCCTCTTAAGAGTGCCCAAGACAGGAAGGTATGACCTAACATTTGGTGATGAGAAACTAAACAAGTCAGTTGCAGAGGAAGGAGAGAGACCCTAGGACAGGAAGTCAGAGAACTGAGAAGACCACCTGCTCCTAGGATTTACCACCATCAGCAGTGGGCTCTCCCTGGAATGCTGTCTACTTATGCTGTTCTGAGCAGATACCACCCCTCCAATGGGCAATTTCCTCTACAACAAATTAAACTCAGTCGGTGCTGGGAATGCTAGAGGCCAGGCTAAGAAGAAAAAACATACAGAGTGGGCTGAGCTGGGTAACTGGAGAGGGTTGTAAACTAGAAAATAAGTCCAAGTTGAGAATCAGGTTCATCTTCAGATAACAATGGAGGCTTCATGTGGCCAGAATCCCACCCTACCCACTTTGCCTTTTTTGTTTGACATTTGAAAGTCAAATCTCATTGTTTTCAAATAGCAATCGATTCCATCTAAAAAAGAAGTGGCAATAACAATAAAACTAACCAAACAAAACCCACCATACAGCATCATATAACATCCAAGGACTGAGGGCAAAACCTGGTGTTAGCCAGGAGAATAGATAGCTCGTAAATCCGGATTTCAGATTAAGTAATGCCTCAGGGACTTTCCAGGCTATGATGAGCTCTCTTCAAACAATTTGGTACAGAAATTAAGAAAGGCATGCTTTGCCCTCTCCGGGCTATGTGGTCTTGGACAGGACCCTCTCTGACACTCAGGTCCCCCTTTTTATGATGTTCCATATTGCAAGGATTTCCGGGGGGCGGGAGGGGGAGGAGATATACACAAAACTCCACTTTGGAGACTCACATAGAACACACAATATTGCAATCATTATGACTCTGCCTTCACCAAGGTATGTTAGCAGCATAGTTTATCAATGAATTCAAATGACTTGAGAGTAACAAGTAATTGGCCAATCTTGAGATCACCTGGGTTCCCCAGGGAAGCATAGTAGAAAGCCTGATGAATGAGTGTTGTCCAGTACAGAAGAAGCACAGAAAGATTTCCTAATATCTACATCAGAACAAGTCCGCCACCGAGTTGAACCACAGAGATATGAAAGACCCGAGAATGTGTGGCTGACATTGGAGAAAATGGAGCTGACATCCACAGTTACAATTGGAACACATTCAACTCAACAGTTTGTTTTGAAGGTTTAAGTAAACCAAAGGAGGTATAGATATACATAATGCAGTTCTGCTTAGCTATAAAGAACAAAATTATGCTATTTGCAGGAAAATTAATGGAATTGGCATCATCACTTTAAGCCAAGTCAGCCAGGCTCAGAAGGAGAAGCATCTTGTTCTCTTACATGCAGAGTTTACATTTATATGCCTAGGCATCTACAAGTGCATACATATGATGTGCTACTGTATCCACAACATCAGAGTAGATGGGTAACTATTTGGGAAGAAAGAGGGGACAGCAGGAAGCATAAATAAGAGAGGAGAGGGATCTATAATGGGATAAATAGGAACTAAGTAAGTGATACACATCTGTAAAGATGATAAGATGAAACATATATATATATATATATATGTTTCATCTTATCATCTTTGAAACATATATATATATATATGTTTCATCTTATCATCTTTATATATATATATAAAACGTTTTATATATATATATATATATAAAACATTTCTTTGTAAATAATTATAGAGATTCAAAATGATTTTAAGCATAACATAGCTCCCCATAAACACCCACCTGGTTTCCTTAACAGCCCACATTGCCTTGGTAAAGCATTACAACTGGAACACCAGTGCTTTGGTCCACAATTATCAGTTTGTTGCCAAGCTTCCTTGTTATGTCTCCACTAACATTGCATCTCTGTTCTGGGGTCCACTCAAAGGCAACAGAGCTGTGGCATCTCTGTTCTCCTCTGATGTCTCTTGGACAGATTCTCAGTTTTACCACCCTTAGGAGAAACACTGACGGAACACTATAGATCTGGCTTCGCTGAGTATTCCTCATGGTTTGAGTGTGCTGGGTTTGAAGGAACACCATTGTGAAGGTAGAAGGTCTGCTGTCACTTCATGTCCTATCAGGGGTATGTTCTGACCATCCAGTACACTGGAAATGTTAACATTCATCACATGGCTCAGGTAGACTCTCCCAGGCTCCTCTCTGTGGAGCAAGTGTTTCTCCACTTAATGCTCTTTACTCTTTGGAAAGAAACTGTCAAGTGCAGTCTGCCATAGGCAGCTCCTAAGACAGTCATGGAAGAGTTCTTCCTTCCTACTGACCTTCACCAGTGAGAATGGAGGCAAAAGGGGAGCTAAACCCCAGGTAGCTACATTTATAGATGGTACCTCAGGATCATACCCCAGCTCTCAGCCTTCAAGGTCCCTCTTCTTCCCCTCTACAGAATGGTTCATAGCACCAACGTCCCCCCAACCCCCGCTTCTACCTTCCATTTCCTCCCTGGTAAGCCACAAGTCTTCGGTGAGATCATCTTTGCTGTCTCACCAGATACAAATGTTTTCTTCTTCTTTCTTCTGGGGTATGAATTAGGCTCCTGGCTCAGAAAAGCATCCTGCCACTTCTTTCTCAGAATTACTGTGTCCTTGGGTTCTCCAAGCCCGAGTAAGGAGTGAGTCACTTGTTTCCAGGAACTGCCGAAATCTCTCGTGGGGGCAGCAGCCATACCTGGCAATTTATGATGAACAAGGTGACAGGCAAGCTCACACAAGCCCTGTCGCCCTAGAAAGTAAACCAGAAGCTCCATGGAGATGGCAATGCTTTCCTAGCCTCTGTCTTTTAAACAAGAGCACATTTACAACTCAGTTTTTTTGTTGCTTATTTCATTTATTTACATTTCAAACGTTGTCTCCCTTCCCAGTTTCCTTATCCTATCCCCCTATCCCACCCCACCCCCACCTGACCACTCTAGCAGCCCCTTACACTGGGGTATCAAGCCTCCACAGAATCAAGGGCTTCCCCTCCCACTGATGCTAGATATGGCCATCCTCTGCTACATATCCAGCTGGAGCCATGGGTTCCTCCATGTGTACTCTTTGGTTGGTGGTTTAGTCCCTGGGAGCTCTGGGTGGTCAGGTTAGTTGATATTGTTCTTATTATGGGGTTGGAATTCCTTTCAGCTCCTTCAGTCCTTCCCCTAACTCTTCCATTGGGGTCCCTGGGCTCAGTCTGATGGTTGGTTGTGAGTATCTACATCTGTATTGGTCAGGTGCTGGTAGAGCCTCTCAGAGGGAGTTATACCAGGCTCCTGTCAGCAAGCACTTCTTGGCATCAGCAATAGTGTTGGGGTTTGGTGTCTACAGGTGGGATGGATCCCAAGGTAGGGAAGTCTCTGGATGGCCTTTCCTTCAGTCTCCACTCCATTGTTTTGTTCCTTCATTCCCTTTAGATAGGAACAATTCTAGGATAAAATTTTTGAGATGGGTGGATGGCCCCTTCCCTCAACTGGGGGCCATGCGTATCTACTGGAGATGGTCTCTTCCAGTTCTATCTCCCCTTTGTTGGGTAGTTCAGCTAATGTCATCCCCATTGAGTCCTGGGAACCCATTAACCCTTGAAATATCCCATAGTTTGCATACTCTTGATTGTAAGGGTGAAAAAAGTCAAAGATAAATTGACTCTAGCAAATACAAAGTAGATGGCATCATTCATGTGGCATAGCAGAAAAGCTTCTAATTATTTCAGGCATGGCTGGACTTTTCTTTCACATCTTTAATGTTCAGTTCTTCAGCATTGGCTTTAGTCTTGGCTTTTCTCGAAGGCAGCATGGTACTCTGTTGGTCTTGGCTTCAGTCTTATCAGCAAAACAGTTCTAGTAGAAAAAGAAATGGCTCTTTCTGTGCTGATTGTTCCAGAAGAATCCAATACCAACACTGAGTCTGGAAAATACCGTTACAGAGTATATCAGCAACCCGCTATCACAGAAGGTTTGAGCCGCAGGCAATGCAGTAGTGCAAGCAATGCATGCGCTTATCATGTAGCTAGCCAGTTGATGGTCAGCCATGGCTCTGCCAGTCTCAATGGGGTTTCTCTGGTTTATCTGGGACATGATTAGCTAGACCTTGAGGCAGTGAGGGTGAACCGGGTCTGCCCTTTACATCTCTCTTCCTCCAATAGGCCAGCCCAAGCAGGTTGTAATAGTGATAGCAAAGGTTCAAGAGGGACTAGGGTAACCAGCCTCAGTAGTGAAAAATGAGCCCCAACATTTCCACTGCATCTGACTGAGAGCAGAGGTCAGGGATATGCAAATCTGACCCCCATCCCTTTTAGGCAGAGAAACACATGGGGCTGCTTGAAAGGACTGGGTAGAAGTGGTGTCCTAGATAGGATCTATCTTACCTTCAGGTAGATCCACTACCCTCGCTGGTGTGTGGGATGGGTCAGATGTGGGCTCATGCCCACGTCTGAGTTAGCATACAGGAACTGACTGATGAGTGTAGTGGGCCTTTTTTTCCCAGGGAAATACTGTGATGTAGCCCAAAGTACATAGCCCACCTTACAGATGAGACTAGATACGGCCTAGAGCCATGACTTTTAAGGTCATGGGTAAACTTCTCTTCTGCCCAGGCTGGCCCATCTGACACACTCTCACTCTCCCAAGAGGGTTTCATTTCCAGATACTTGGCCTTTGATCATTTTTCATTCCATGTTTAGTTCACCCTGCTTGTGTGAACTTTCTTAACACATGTGTGTTATTTGATTTTGTCAGTTCCCCTCCAATTCTTAGCTAAACATCCTGAGCTCATTATAAATTGATTTCCTATTTTTTTAAAATGCATATCATTATGAGATCATTTGCTTAAAGCTGTCTTCAGGGTTCAGACCCTGCAGCTATAAACAAAGGTGACTCAGGTGACATTGCCTTGGTGGATTTTGTGCCTGGGTTGTGTGAGAACACTTGGCAAGGGCATGCTTCATCATCAAATGACCAGGCTTCCTTACCGCAGCCCTTCAAATCAATCTTCTAGGACATGCAGTAGCTTCCTGGAGCTCACAAAAACTCCTAAAGAGACAACTTGAACTCATTCCTATTCCTGGGCTGCCTTCAGATGAGAGTTGATATTGAAGGGTTTGGCAGCATCTAATCTGTGCAATAAATTCTCCTAAGAACTGAAATTTTCCCTCTTGCAGGAGACTGAAGCTTTCTGAGTGGCCTGTGGTATGGCTGCTGGGGTGAAAATAAGCAGGAAACAGCACCAGGGACCAGGGCCTCTCTCCCAAGCAAAGGTGATTGGCCGGAACTTGGATATGATCAGAAACACTTCTCAAGGAAGCACGTATGCTCTGGCAAAGGTCCAGCCTAATTTAATAATCACAGCTCTTGGAACACTGAGGGAGGAGTGTGAATTCCAGATCAGCCTGGGAGACATAACAAAACTTGGTTACAAACAAATGCATCTTTTCAACTTCACTAAGGATTTTTGGCTTCTGCCTCAGGCCAGTGAGAAACAATGGGAAAGTGTCTTAACAAGACTTGGAGTGTGGCCTGATATGAAGTTTAGAGAGATCCATTCAGCACCAGTATACCACATGAGAGCCAGGTTAGACTTTACATGAGGAGACCAGGTCCTCAAGGTGGGAGGACTTGACACTGTGGGGTGCATGTCATGTCTCAGGGATGTGACATCAGGAATCCTGGGACCACGAGAACAGCAGTGTTTACTGTTGTCAGGTCTTATTTGTTTGTCTTTTAAGACTTATTTTTAATCATGTGTATGTGTGAGTGTGGATATGTGCACTTGACTGCCAGCCAGAAGCATCAGAACTCCCTGGAACTAGTTACAGGTTTAAGCCAGCAGTGTGGGTGCTGGAAACTGAACTCAGATCCTCTGCAAGAGCAGTATGCACCCTAAACCAAGGGAACATTTCTCCAATCCTCATGTTTTTGGTTTGTTTTTTTTTTGACAAGGTCTTACTACATAGACCAGGCTAGCCACAAACTGGAGATCCTCTTGCTTCGGCTTCCCTGGTGCCGAGATTACAAATGATGGCTCCCAGCAGCATCAGTGCGTGGCAGCATGAAGTGCTGTGCCAGTATTTGAATGAGCTACTCTGAGCAAAACAGAAAGGGGACAGAAGCCTTGATGGAAGATGGTGCTGGAGTCACACGAGTCATGACATGCCTCCTTGACATTCCTTTATCATTGTCTTCTGCAAAATTTGGTTGGAAAAGAAGATTCAGATATTAATAACAATAAAAAAGTGACTTTTAGCCAAACAACAACAAAATGTCAAATTGGGAGACTCTTAAAGGTCTCTCCATAGTCATTTGCAGATTCCATTTCACAGGGTGGTTGGGAGTTAGTCTGCCTGGCCTCCTGAGAGTGCACACAAGCAACTGCAGGAGCCCAGACAAAATGCTGAGAAGCAGAAATGTGTCAAGCCTGGACTCTAGGAGATGCTGTTAGTCCCTCATCCAAATGATGAAAAAAAAAGACCCACAAAATCAAGAGACAGGATAATTCATGCAACTGATTCACAGACAAAACCTCCCAAAACAAAAGTGTAAAAGATCTAGTGTCTGACAATGTGAAAGTTGCCTTCCCAGAAAATAGGGCAAGTGGAGTCTCCAAGGAGCCGTTATGTAAGTGTGTGGGTTTCTTTGGAACTGTTCTGGGTGAGAGAGAGAAGATGCAGAGGAAGAAGGCTCACCTGCTGCCTGCAGTGGCCAGCTGACACGTGCAAGTACCTCCTGGAAAATGTGGAAAATCATAAATGAGTCTCTCTACTGCACATGCCCAGAAGTCCTGAGTGGTGGGATGTGGGACCGTGGTGTGAGACAATCTGTAACTTGGTTGAGCAAGGCCAACTCCATAATCCTTTGGCCATCAGTCATGTGTGGCCATGCCCCTAGTGTTCTGGCTGGACTCCACCTCTGCAGTCACCCAGCTACAGCCAGACTTTCCCTGCCCCTCGGTTAGCTGGCTGTGGTAACTTAGCCCACGATTTAAGGAGGCTTCTTGCCCCTCCTCGCTCTCTTATTTTTCTCTCTCATCTCTCTCTCTCTGTTCCCCAACTCTCTCTCTATTCTCCCCCCCCCCTTTCCACATGGTCATGGCCTTCCCTCATTTCTCTATCTTCTCTTTTCTCTTTTCTTCTCTATATCCTTTCTCTTTCTACTCTCTTAATAATAAAGCATCAAAACTATAAACTGTCTCTTTTATCAAATTCGCCGTGTAAGAACAAGGAGCAGGCCTCAGCGTTTCCAGACACCAGGGAAAGGATCAAGCAGCCTCCATGATACCCAGACAGTCTCATGCTCCACAGGTCCCCAGGCACCAGCACTCCCTCTCATGGTGCAGGATGCGCAGTCCTGCCCCGGTGTTCCCCTATCCCCCACTCGGGCTCTGCCTGCCAGTGTTTTTCCTATGCGGGACCACCATTGATGCTGCCTCCTCCCCCCACCCCACCCCGAGCTCCCTTTTATTTCTCACAGTGGGGGATTTTAGAGATACCCCTTCTACACACCCCTGTAGATGCCTGACTTTTACACAGCTCTCCCTATTCACCAAGACATTACAGCACACTGAAGAACTCAAATGCTGAAGCCAGATTCTCAGAGTTCAACTTCCATCCTTGCCACCTTTGTGGGCAAAGCAGATTAATCTCTCTGTGCTTCAGTTTCTTTGCATATACAGAAAATGGATTTATAACAATAAGAACAGCCTCAAAGGGATGATGCACGATGAAGCAGCTTAATACAACTGTAGTTGTACTGTGACTGTTCCTTCCAGATTGGAAAAGGTCATCGCTGTCTTGAAACAGAAGCTATGAGGGTCACAGGGGATCCTCAGAAGATCAGGTCAGTTAACCTCCCTTTGTTAACAGGGGGGAGAAGCTTCCAAGACTCATGAGGCATCTAACCCTCTCCCCAAGAGGAGAGGTAATACAAGAAGTGAGCAGTTGCCCAGGGTGAGTCGAATCAGTGATGCCTATGGGTCACCTCTACCCCTCTATGTGGCCCCAATACACTTTTTGCTTCACTCAGCTGGACATGGGAAGGACCATGGTCTTGGCCTGACCCTCCCCTCCCCATCTCAGGTGGTAAGACATTTATGCCTCTCCAGGGAAAGTCACAAAGACCAACAAAGTATGATGCTTAAAACTCTGCCAAGCACTTGGTGCTAATTAGTGTTGAAGACTGCCAAATTGAACACTAAAGGCATGCTGTATTTGGAAAAGGAATTAGATAAATGGTGCTTTTGATGGTCTTCAGCAGGGGGTATCTCCATGTTAGATGGAAAAGAAGGTGCAGCCTCAGCTCTCCAAACAAAAGGGAGATTGATCCCCACCCTCAAAATCCAAACAGGAACTAAGGTTTTCAAGCAGCTTCCTGAGGCCGCACAGCAAAGGGAAGCTTGTTCCCCAACACATATGCCTTTGTGGTTATGATACTTCCCACACCCAAGAAACAGCATCAATTTGTATTCCTTTCTGCAGTGGGGAGATTCTCATTGTCTGGAAAGGTGAGGATGGGGTGAGTGTTAGAACATCCTGACAAGGGCTCCTGCCCTGCTTTAAACACTCACTGCAAGGCCAGGCTGGCATTTTACACATGACTGACTTCGGGTCATGCCTGTTTCTATCTGTGTGGATGTTTGTGAGCAAAACAGGCACTTGGATGCTTGTGTGAGTGACTGAAATCAACTGTGCATTTTACCTGTTATTGTAGCTAAGTGTGAACAGAGATGGGCAACCCACACTTGTCCGGGGGAAGTGATGAGCGACTGAAGACAGAGCTGCCCTGGTTCTGTTCACAAAGGTTGATTTATATGTGTCAAAGCAGTAAGAAGATAGGATGAAAAGGCAGGCTGGTGATTGAGCCCGGGAAGGAGGAACAGGATGATCGCTGAGCTGGTGAAGTCCTGCCTGAGATGTAGGTGGGTCCACAAGGATGGCTCCTGTCTGTTCCCAAAGCCTGGGACATCATCCAGGTAATATTTACCACAGCAGTCACCACATTGAACTCAGATTTTCCCAAGGAAAGCAGAGGAAGGGCAGGAACCAGTGCTGATACATCTACAGCACAGGTAGCTTGGTCACTGTGTTACAAATCTTCTTACCACTCGGGTTTTAGCTTCATGACCACAGGCTGATTGGTAGACTATGCTGCTCATTTAAGCTCTGCCTCCAGCCTCCTGGTTACCCCAGCACCACAGCTTACATCCATGGAGGATGCAAAGAAAGTCTCCAAGAAAGAACATGACAGGATGTGATTAAAGAGTCCACAGGTCTCAACTCCACTCAATCCAGGCTGCCAACCACAGAAGAGAGCCCCTGGGCTGCTCAAACCAGCATTCTGCAACTTCCGGCTTGCTCTGTACATCTGATTGGTTAATCTAGGCCATGGACAAGACTTTTGTCCTAGCTTTCTCCTTTCTTCTAGCTAGTCTCCATACCTGCAGTTAACACACACACACACACACACATACACACACACACACACACACACACACGACCTTCATCCCTGATTCCTGGCACAAGGCTCTTAAAGGTGAAAAGGGCTCCACATTATGTTGAGTAACCATACAATCAGCCAAACTTCTAGAAATCTGTCTTCTTGTTCTCACACAGCACATCTGGCTGCTTTGAGTCATCTCCACAGCATGGCCTCTGGCACCTTCTCAAGGTTCAACTTCTATAAGGAATTTACCCGAGAATCCCATGTCTGATAATTGCCAATGTCCTATCACATCAATAGGACCAAGCATGTAGGCTGACTAGCACTCAGGCCTCTTACCCTAAAGCTATCACTAATTGAGGGTTTCTCTGTCTGGGAACCAGAGGTTCTGAAATCCTAGTCTGACATGAACATTATATTCTTCCCCAACCTCCACACCCTTCAGACTATTCATCTAAAATCTATGTTTTCCTGTTCCACTCATAAAGCATGCAAAGTGTGGGAGCTGGAATCTCCCTTAGCCACACTGTGAGCTCTAGGAGTACAGGAGAGGATGCAGGGAGTGGGATATAAATGGAACCCAGGACACAACCTGAGAGGTTATTTTTTTAATGAACTAATTTGTTGTCAAAAGTGACCAAGATGAATTCATATGACATCATTCATGGGACTTACATAAACAGAACTCTATGCAGAGATTGTGGTATTATGGGCTTTGGAAAATGTCACAGGGTAGATACAGACAGTGCCAAGATTCCTTCCTTGCCTATAGATGCTCATGAGTTCATGTGGGACATTCTTAGGGAATCATGGGGTAGGGAAAGGGTGAGCAAGGTAAAGGACAAGGAGACAGAGAAGCTAGTAATAGCTCAGAGGATTAATCAGGACCACAAATATTTCTTCTTTAATGATAGATCATCCTGAGCAGGTGATACTTCTCTTGACTTCACTGTCCTCACTAAATTGCTGTAACAGTTAAATAATAATTGCACAGATTATGCAGGCAACACATATTATAACTCAGCAACCAACTGATATAGCCTCAAACAGAAGGGGAATGTGTGTTAAGTGTACAAAACAGTGGGGGCTTTGTGGAGGATGTAGCAATGAAGTTGAATCTGAAAGAGAATCAGGAATAGGCCAGAAAATAAGGAAATGGTGGCTTTCCAAGAGAAGACACAATCAGGGAAACAGTACAGATCAGGGCAGTTGACATAGCTCTCTGCTTCCAGTCTTCCCTCCCTGAAGTATATGTTGGGTACCCAAGCCCCTTCTAGTTAGCCCTGAATTCTAATCCTTTAAACACCCTACATCTGTTGAGCCTCAGCTGATGCCTTGTTCCTCCAGAATGCTGCCTTCAAGATATCAAGAACTGAATCTCTGTCCATTGTTGTTCCACGTACATGACACACACTTCCCACATAGTAACATGTGTCAATTGAATGCATAGATAGCCAAGTGAAGGAATTACTCCTCCTACCTACCAGATGCTGTTATGTCATAGCCTGTTACAGGACATTGGGCAGAGGCAACATTGCTAGGCCCAGGGATCCCAAACCCATGCTTTTAATCAAATTGACACCTCTCAGACAAATTTTTCATTTTGTAGGGTTGATCATAAGGTTTCATTGATAAAAGGGCTCTGGGGCTTTGAAAATTTACCTTTGAAAATCACTGCTGTCATGGGCAAAAACCAAAGCTGTAAAATCATAAAATCTGGGGTGAGATCTTCCGCTTTCCTGGATGTTATGGTAAATAATTCCAAGATGGCCATAGTTGTCTGCAAACTCTTGTGCTCACTGCCTGCCTGCCTCCTGACTCCACTAGGACTTCTGTAAACAGCCACACAGATCTCTCTGGTGCCTAGGCTTCTCAGGATCTTTGCTAATCTCATGCCCCTGTGACCCTGAAGACCGTTCTCTTCATCTGGCCTTCCCCTTCCCAGTTGAGCACTTGAAGAGGCCACTAGGAATGTCCCTGTAAAGTAAATCTCTCCAAATACCTTTTCTCTTGGCCCCAAGAAGTTGTGTTTCTCAAATTATGCCCATTGCCTATCTCATTGCATGTTTTTATATGGAGATGTGCTTGTTAGTTTCATGTCAATTTGACACAGCTAGATATATATCTAAGAAGAGAGATTTTTAATTGAGAAAATGCCTCCCTAAGACTGGCCTGGAGGCAAGTCTGATGTATATTTTGTTGAGGTAAATATTATTTGGGGGTTCCTATCCTACCTTATTTAGTTCCCAAATAAAAGACAAACCTTTATTGATGATTGATGTAGGAGGGCACTTTGCATGGTTTCACCCTTGGGCAGGTGGTCTTGGGTTGTATAAGAAAGCAGGCTGAGCAAGTCATGGGGAGCAAACCAGTTAGCAACACTTTTCCATGACCTCTGCTTAGGTTCCTGTCTCCAGATATCTGTCTTGAGTTCCTGCCCTGACTTCCTTGGATGATGGACTATATGTTGTAAGGTGAAATAAACCATTTTCTCCCCAAGTTTTATTTTGGTCATGGTGCTTTAGAAACTGTAACTAAGACTTGAGCTGAGATAGTCCTCAAAAGCTCTTGCATTGAAGGTTTAGTCTCTAGCGCAACACTGTTCAGAGCTTGGGTTTGGGGAAGGGATCAGGAGAGCTCTGATCACATCAGCACATCACCAGCCCTCAGTAGGCTCATAATTTGATAGGTCATTGGGAAGTGATGGAAATTTAGGAGCTAGGGTCTAGCTGAAGGTAATTTGTCACCAAGATGTGTTCTTAGGGTCTGTGTTCTTCCCCTGGCTTCTCCTGCCCCTGTTTCCTGACTGCTTTCCTTTGTTCTATCCTTCTGCCTGATGTCTCACCTTGTCCCAAACACAGACACAATAGAACTAAGTGACCACTGAGTGGATCCGTGAGGGGAAAAAATCTTCCCTGATTTAAATGGTTTACTTTTAAAATCTGTTATTGTGGGTCTGAAGAGAGGGGTCAGAGTTTAAAAGCACTGGCTGCTCTTCCAGTGGATACATGTTCAGTACCTGACAGCAATGTTGAGCAACTTATAACCACTGTAACTGCAGCTCCAGGCCATCTGATACTCTCTAATGGCCTCCATGGGCACCCACATTTGTGACAAATACACAAAGACACTGTGGCAGTTTGAATAGGCTTGGCCTCCATAGATTCATGTGTTAGAATGCTTGCACTATTCCGAAATCTGACATTTTTAGAGGAAGTGTGTCACTGTGCAGGTGAGCTTTGAGGTCTTTTGTGCTCAAGCTCAGCCCAGTGTAGAAGTAGTCTCCTCTTCACTGTCTTCAGATCAAGATGTAGAACTCTCCACGCTGTGTCTGCCTACACGCTGCCATGCTTCCTGCCATGATAACAATGAACTAAACCCCTGAAAGTGTAAGCCTGCTCCAATTAAATCCTCTTTATATGAGAACCTGTGCCTTGGTCACAGTGTCTCTTCACAGCAATGAAACACCAACTAAGACACACACACACATAATACATAAAAATTAAAATTTCAAAATTCATGCACTGTATCATAACACAGTAGACTAAAATTATTCATACCATCAAGGCACGGGGTCTCCAGTGACTGCCATGCTTCTTGGCAGTCTCATGTGAGTGATGTCTCATCAATATTTGCTAAAGGAATGAGCACAGTTAGACAGCATGTTGATGGTCTACCCAAATCTTAGCTTTCTCGTTTCCAGTCTGGGGGTGAGGCTGACTACCTCTTAGAAAGTGGTGATGACTCTCCCGGTGAAATCTGGCAATATCCCTAGTAGTAGGGAGCCCCATTAGTGTTATTCTGCTACCTGCCTGTCTGCCTACCACTGCTGGCCTCAGCCGCCAGCCAGAGGAGCCTGCTTGAAACTAAATTACATTCTAGACCCAGAGCCATCCTTCAGCTCTGAGCCTGACAGAAGCTTGCAATCCAGCCTGTCAGCCTTAAGCTGCCACGCATCTGAACACACAAACTGAAAAATTAATGTCCCTGGAAGGCATTGCCTCCTTCCCGTAGACACCCCTGACCTTCTCGCCTCTCTGCACAGCTGCAGAGGCTGCTGCGCTGGCTTTGCCAACTCGGTACATCACCACAGGACTGCAGGGCTAGCAGGCGAGAGAGGAAGGATGCAGAATCCTTTTTATATGTGTGGGGAGCAAAAGGCCCTGGTAGCCACACCATGTAGAAACCAGAGGGTAAATTTGGGAAGACAGTGAAGGCTCGGGTGGCTGTGTATTCGTTGTTAGAGCCCTGTAACCATCCCTAGACACCCTAGCTGGTGGCTTCTGACAAGACTCAGAAAGGAGACATAGGCTAGGGAGAGAAAGAATCCCTTGTATGCTGGGGTGACAGAAAAACTCTGTTGTTCCATGATGGTACTCTTATAGTGTCTTAGGGGCATCAGGGACCTTTGTGGCCTTGAGAATGGTCATCAAATGACAATCCACAGCAAGTCTGTGCATGGGATGTCAGAGGTAGGTTCAGAATTTTATAATGAACTTGTATTTGGACTGGACCATCATAAGAGACCTAGATGCTTATTGTATCTCCTCTAACCTTGGCAATGGAAACCAGTATTTTGTATCCTAAAGTGTTCCCAGTAGTAGTTCATAAATGCACACTCTCAAGATGTACCTCTACCCTGTCCTTCAGAGCCACATTTCAATAGGTCACTCATTTCATAAATGCATGGGGGTTAAGAGTCTGCCATATGCAAGAGAGGTGGCTAGTGTATATGAGTGTGGCACTCAGCTTTGTGTGACTGTATCAAATACTTGACATAATCAACTCTAAAGGAAATGTTCTTTTCTAGCCCACATCCTTGCAGGTTCCAAGTCATGACCACACCCAGCCTCACTGATTTTTGGCCTGTAATGAGGCAGTACACCATGGTAGGAATGTATGGCAGAGAAAGTCATCCGCCTCTGCCAATCGGAAAAAGGGAGAGAAGAAGAGTGGAGGTCCCACAATCCTCTTCATGGCCTGCCCTAATGGCCTAAAACCTTCTAATTGACCTTGCTTCTCAGAAGTTCCACCATCTCCCAGTCATGACAAGCTGGGACCAAACTCTAATACATGAGCCTCTGGGGAAACATCCCAGATCTGAACTATTGGAGTTGTGGGATATCAGGATAGCTGCTTACCCATTATCCCCAGGCATATCCGTGCAATTAGCATGGGAATTGATGGGCAGAAGGGAGCAGAAGCCCAGCTTGTCTTGGCAACATGCAACCCAGAGAAGGCAGAAAACCCAAAGAGAGTAAAAGGTAAAATGGTTGGGTTTGTCACCTGCCTGACTTCATGAGCTGGAACACCTCCTCCTTCCTCATTATTCCTGGGTCTTGGATTTTTTGAACTGAACTGGAGTGAGTAGTATTGGCCCTCTGACTCTCAGCTCTTCAAACTATACCTCCAGCTCTCTTGAGTGTCCTCAGCGGTAGACAGCAGATTGTAGAACTTCACATGGCCCATAACAAATGAGTCAATTCTTTCTAATAGATTTAAGTGATTTATTAATCTAGGATATATGGATCAGTCACTGTCTATGCAGTGGCCAGACCTGGCCTGGGACACCATGATGGGGAAGATATAGTCAAGTGGCTCAAGTCTTGCAACAGTGGCAGGAAGCAAGGAATGACAGGAAGTGGCCAGGGAGAGTAGTCCCTAAGGACCTGTTCTCAGTGACTGAAAGCTATGTCTCACCTGTCAAAGCTTCCACAACATACCAAAACTGCATTATCAGCCAAGGATCACACTTGCAGACACATGAACCTGTTGGGGACAATTCCTATTAAAGATGAATGTGTGTGTGTGTGTGTGTGTGTGTGTGTGTGTGTGTGTGTGTGTGTGAGTGTGTTCATAAGTGTGTTGTGTGCTATTGTGTTTCTCTGGATAACCACACTGTGACATCACAGCATACCACAGCAGGTCGGGGGAGGGTATATATGATACAGCAGTTAATAGTTTAGAATTTGTGCTTAGGGAGTGAACCTTTATATTTCAGCTCTGCCCTGTTCCCACTGCCTTCTCTGTATTTTTGCTTCCTCAGCTTCAACACAGAGTACAAGAAGACGCCTTCTTGAAGCTTCACGAAAGCCAAAATGAACTAATGCATTGAATAAACCATCCATTACACCACCTGCCACATACTGAGTTCCATCCATGCCAGGCAGCCTTGAGATGGGGCAGGGGTGGGAGGTTCAATACAGGGCCATCCACATCCAGGCTTGCAAATTACTTACTCATTCTTTGGAGCAGATTCAGGCTGCACTTAGACTAGGCCCACTCTTCCCACCGACAGAAGCATGCTGGGGCAGGTGGGAGGGAACTGAACACACAGAGCATCAACGTGCTGTATCGATAGGCATGTGGCCCACCTCTCCCTCTATGTTTCAGTTACTAGGATTATTGTTCAAGGAACCCAGCACTTGAGCATTGTTAGAGAGCTCTTATTTATTTTGTGTTTCCTTCAGTTTAGAAACAGAAGCAGTTCTTTGCCATAATCTGCAATAGGTCCCAGTACAAGAGTCCATTAAAAGTCCTCCGCCATGTCTGCGATGGGGTCTGGACATGCGCAGTTCTCCAAGTAGCCAGGGTTCAGGGCCATAAAGAAGATGTGGAAAGGTAAGTGGTTAGTGGGAATGATGGGCAATGCCTGGAGTGTAAGGTTACTGGGGCTGTCATTCTTTAACAAACTTTGCCAGCTTGTAGCCTCTGAAGATCAGAGACCCAAGCTGATTTCCAATCGTATCGTGATAAGTGTTCCAACCAAGGAGCTTTTCTCCCTTTTGATCCCTTTCTTTTTTTTTCTTTTTTTTTATTTTATTTTATTTTTTTAATTTACATTCCAAATCACTTCCCCTTTCCCGTTTCCTCCCTCCCCGAAAGTCCCATAAGCCCCCTTCCCTCCCTCTTTTCTCCGTTCAACCCCCTCTCATTACTCTGTCCTGGCGTTCCCCTACATCCAGTCTTTCCAGGACCAGGGGTCTCTCCTTCCATCTTTTTAGAAATCTATTGATATGCGGATTGTGTCTAGGGTATTCTGAGATTCTGGGTCAATATCCCCTTATCAGTGACTGCATACCATGTGTGATCTTTTGTGATTGGGTTACCTCACTAAGGATGATATTTTCAAGTTCTGACCATTTGCCTAGGAATTTCGTGAATTCATTGTTTTTAATTGCAGAGTAGTATTCCATTGTGTAAATATACCACATCTTCTGAATCCATTCCTCCGTTGAGGGACATCTGGGTTCTTTCCAGCTTCTGGCTATTATAAATAAGGCTGCTATGAATATAGTGGAGCATGTGTCCTTATTGCATGCAGGTAAAGTCTCTGGGTATATGCCCAGGAGTGGTAATTTAATTTTATTTTTTTAATTTACATTCCAAATCACTTCCCCTTTCCCGTTTCCTCCCTCCCCGAAAGTCCCATTCTTTAATCAGGTCAAAAAAGGGGGCTAACCGGGCCAGTCTCCTGTGAAGAAAGTTCGTTAGCACCAACTTGGAGAAGGCTGCAGCTTGAGCACAGGTCCACTTAGTGTCAAGCCTGGCTGTGAGGCTGATTGCTTTCTTTGTGCCTGCCTCTCCTGAGAAAGGACTGTCATTAACATGGGAATACACCTTCAGAAAGTCCCAGTGGCTGTGTTTACATGGCTCCTCTCTTCTTTGGTGATGAAGTGGCCTTTGCACAGATAGTTTTGCTGTGTGTGTGTGTGTGTGTATGTGCGTGTAAGTGTGCAAACACAGTACATGTATCAGAGTCCATGTAGAAGCCACAATCCATTGCTGAGTATCTTTCTCTGTTCTTCTCCACTCAATGTTTTCAGACAGACAGTCTCTCACTGAACCTGCAGCACATGAACTTCCCTAGACGTGCTGGCCAGCAGTCACTGGGATCCTCCTCTTCCCAGTGCTGGTTATAGCTATACCTGCAATGCTGGCTTTACTTTGTTTATGTGGGTACCAGAGCTCAGACTCAATCTTCATGCTTGCATGACAAGCACCTCCCAATTGAGTAATCTCCCCAGCTCAACAATACTACTCCTAGAGGAGATATTACTTCTAAATAAAATTCCCAACACTATAAAAACCAACAACTAAATATATATATATATACAGTTGTTATATGCTGGTATAGCTATAACCAGTGCTGGGAAGAGGAGGATCCCAGTGACTGCTGGCCAGCCCATCTAAGGAAGTTCATGTGCTGCAGGTCCAGTGAGAGACTGTCTGTCTGAAAACACTGAGTGGAGAAGAATAGAGAAAGACACTCAGCAAAGGATTGTGGCTTCTACATGGACTCTGATACATGTACTGTGTTTGCACACACACACACACACACACACACACACACACGAGTATACACAAAGACCCAAACAACTATATATATTTATCTATTATATATATATATATATATATATATATATATATGATACACACACATATATACACATATCTCTATCTCTATCTCTATCTCTATCTCTATCTCTATCTCTATCTCTATCTCTATCTCTATCTCTACCTCTATCTCTATGTAGATCATTCAAACCAATAAAGCCCAGATTCTAAAATTAAGGGTGAACACAAGATACATTATCTTTAGCCATGCTAGTAGGATCTCCCAGATGGTGAGAAGGGACAAAGACAGGCACATAAAGATTAAACAACTCTTTAAACGATTCAGCTGATCTCAAAGCCCATACCGTCCTACCCCTTCCTTGGAACAAAGTAAATTTCAGGGCAGCGTTTGTAGTGTGGACTCTCAGTAGCTCCACCCCACAAGTGGGAAGATGGCTGAATATGCAGACTGATGTGCATGAGGCAATACCAGAAGGCAGCCATCCATACTCAGCTCCCCCATGTGTCCAAGTCCCCCACACCATGCCAAAATGCTCTTGGACTTGACTGTCCCTCTCTGCAAGGCCCAAATCTGTTCCCTCGCATCTATGACTTCACACATACTTGCCCACACTGTCCAATGTAGCTAAGCCAACCCAGAACACCCCAGTTTTAGGCCAGAAAATCCAGAACCCTTTGCACTTTTAGAAGGAGAAAAAAAATCATGATAACTGTTGAAAGAGAAACAGCTACTGTCCTCAGGAGACAGTCTGTGACAGAGAGGAATGAAGAAAAAACAAAGGCCGGAGAAAAGGGGAGGGCGAGATAAAGAGTATATGAGAGAGCAGAGAAGTGAAAGGAAAAAAAAGAACAGAGAGAGCTGGAGAGAAGAGGTCAAAGGGAAATCTCAGGAGAGACAGAGAGGAAACAAAGAAACACCAGAGAGACGGCTTAGAAAATCAGGGCAGAGGAGAGAAAGGAAAACACAGAGTGAGGCAGAGAACAAGGGAGAAGGGGGTGGGGACGAGAGCCATTCCCTGTGTGCACACATGCAGATCCGCGTGCACGCTCTCTGGTGGATGGGTTTGTTTGTGATGTGTCCCCCCGCATGGATGCTGGGAGCAGCCATCCTCACAGCATTGCCACTGCACTGAGCGCTGAGCCAGGGCCAAGGCGATGACTATCAGACAGCTGCTCTGCAGAAGAGTTGGTTCCCAAGGTAAAATTGATTTTATGTGTTTGTTTGCTCTGACCTTGAGTTTTCCCCATTGCAATGCCTGAGAAGCAGCATCAGATATACAAGGAGATACAAACATATCAGAGTAGCAGCGAGGAGCAGGTGCAAACAGGAAATGGCCCTGGCCTTGAGCAGCAGGTGAACCTGGGCACCTGCACAGTGTCAGAGTCAGCCTGGGGGACCACAGGCTGTAATGCACCTGAGATGATGGGGGCCTTGCTTTAAATCAGGATATCTGACCCAGGGACAATAGGAAAAACAGAAGAATAGGTATAGAAAAGGCAGAAAAGAAATAGGAAAGCAGCATGACCCACAGAGAGCAGTGGTCAAAGGAAGCTGGGTAATAAGAGTATACCTGTTTCATTATCATCACCACCACCTTCATCATCTTCTTCATCATCTCAATCATCATCAATGTTACCATTACCACCACTACAATCACCACAATCACCATCACCATCGCTACTGCCTCCACCATCATTATCGTCAACATCATCATCATCCTCCCTCCTTTAACCTTAATGCTGGATGCATTTATGTCATTTTATCACCACACTGAGGCTATGTTACACAGATGCTAGTCCTATTCTCTAGGTAAGAAAACTGAGGCTTGAGGCCGTAAAACTAGTCTATAGTATGGGACTTGAAACTAGATCTTTCTAATGCTCACATCCACCCTTGCAACAGTTTCTCTTTGATATCCTTGGGCCCCAGAATACCAAATTCAGGGTAGTAAACCTACTTCTAGACAGCAGAGTCTAGGCTAGACATTGTATCATTCAAGGCTGCTTATGTAGGATAAGCGAGGTCAGAATAACAAAAATTCTCAAATGCTTCCAAGAAAACAGAGAGCTGTCATTTAGGATGGTCTTTTCATTATCAGAAGTCTTCAGATACTTTTTTGGAACAGGCATGAAGGCAGGGCTGAAGTGTGTATGAAGGAGGTGGCTTTTCCCATTGGGTTTCAGGGAACAGATATGAAGAAGAGCCAAAGGGAAAGAAGTCACCCCTGCAACCATGCAGCCATGACTGAAAGTTGAAAGAGCACTTGTCAAGGCATGCAGAGGTCCTAAATTGCCAGTTAGGCACCTCCATGGTAGCAAGACTCCATTTGGCTCTTCTCCAAATAGAGGCCTCTTGTCTAATGAGAAAGGCTCAGGGACTGGGACTGGCCATGCCTACAGGAAAACGAGAGGGAATTTCAGTTCATCAAGATTGGAGAAGATGTGGGTTTGAAATCAGAATCAGTCACTTCTGTCTTCATAATACCAAAACCTCTGTAGAGTTTTTGATATAGTAACAACTATATTTAAATAAACTATTATATATAAATACCATAAGAAACATATGAGATGGTCTTGCAGGGAACTAGACTAAATATGAGATAAGGTTGTAGTAAGAGAGAAGAAGAAAGCAAGTCACTGGCTGATGTGCTCCAGGAGCTGTGAAAAGATGATTCACATTCAGGGAAGATGGGTGAAGCTCGATCTCAGCTGAATAAAGGGTTAGAAGATAGTGAGAGGGGGAAACTAAAGATACAAGGTGAACACTGCATTAGCTACTTTTGTCACAGTTGTGAACAAATACATAGAAGAACAACTTAATGAATAGAAGGTTAATTTTGCTCACAGTATCAGAGGTTTCAGTCTACTGGCACAAATCACATCACAATAGACAGGAAGCAGAAGAGTGGTGCAACAAGAAGCAACCAGGGCAAGATTATACATCCCAAGGACGTGTTCCCAATGATCTGCTGCCTCCGACAAGGCTCTACCTTATAAAGGGGTTCTGTGTTTTTGTAATCTATTCAAACTCAGAATGTAAGAAAAATTAAATCGTTAATAAAATCAGAGAGACCTCATAAGCTTATCATCTCTGGAAATACTCTTAAAGATGCATAATGGAATTTATTAATGTCTTAGGGATCAATCCAATCAAGTTAACAATCAAGATGAACTATCATAGGCACAGATTATAGAAAGTTCCTTTAACTACCCGTGAGGCCTCCAGACTTTGTTTCTCATTCTTAAACACCCTCCAACCTACACGAGAGTCCTTGCAATGCAGCCTTCTAAAAGTCTGTGTAGCATGTTTTCCCTCTGGTGACCAGACAAATGGACACATTATTCACCTCAAGACATACTGTTCACATTTGAAAAACAAGGACTTAACAGTCTTCTAGGTTCACCTCTTTGTCTTGTAATCTCAAGTTTCCAACTCTCTCTCTCTCTCTAATTATGTCTATCTTTTGAACAGTCTAATCTCATGCCATGTCTAATTTCAAACAAAGGCAGGCCTTGGTAGCAGTGCACTAGAGATAGGGTACATACCTGATGTAGAGAAGTTATTGGCAAAAAGAATTTTGAAAACCCTTTCCATTCACCAATACATTCATGGAGCATGAGATGGGATCTCTTAAGACTCTGAAGGACAAATGATAAACTGACCTCTTTCATATCAGTGAAAACAGAAAAACTACTGAGAAGACCATTAAGAGGCCCCAGAACATTCTTTTGATACACAAGGAAAAGAAACAGATTGAATTCTTAAACATGCCAATGTAAACAGTCTTTCTAAGATAACCTAAAGGACATCTGGAATAGGGGAACATAGAAGACATTAGCAATACTTCTGTCCTTGTGATCTTGTTCATCATTTGAATTGAGACACTAAATCTAGCTCAAAGAAATGCTCATGATAAGCATAAATACATAGTGAGCCTAAGTGGTATCCTGCCTGGTTCTCAGAGAAAACACAAGAAAAGGTGTTGACTGCTCTACTGAGAACTGGTTACGGCAATGACCTGGGAGTATGGGTTAAAGTAAGAAGTCTGAGGGATGGCCTGGGACACAGGAAGCTAAGTAAATGTTGGGTTAGTCATGTTGATAAAGACAACAGCCGGTGAAGGAATTCTACCTTGATTGTCCCAAGAGATTGGGACAATCTAGATGGCTCGTTCTCTCATATGAAAGGAGTTTTCAATGGACATTTGCCTGGTTCCACTACCCAAGACAGTTGAGTAAAGAAAAACTGGTTATGATCTTATGCTTGTATTGCTACAGATGAGAAATGTGGTTTTTGAATAAACTATAAGCAATGCTATTCCTGCAGTGGGTTATCAGAGTCTCTGACCATCCAGTTTTTATTTTCTTTTGGGTGCCCAACTCCAGGCTTCAGCAGGCTCTTGCACACATGTCGCTGACCCAGTCCTGGGCTTCCTGGCACGTGTCCTCTCAAAGGAGCTCTCTAAGGCCTTCCCAGAACTTCTCCATTTTCCCTGTTTCCTTTCTGTTCAAATGCTTTCATTTCTTCCCTCCTGTTTCCTCAGTGAGAATTTCATAATTCCATTACCCAATGATTGACATGTAACAGGCCACGACTGAAACACATGTGACCAAGGGTCACATATGAACACAGACAATGAGGTTTGCATTCCAGCTAAGACAGGATAAGAATGAATAAATAAATAAAGATCCCATGTAGGTCTCTGCAAAAAAATAAAATGCTCTCAAAAGTGGCATTGGGAATTAGGTTAGGTTACTAATGAAGAGATGTTTCTTTAGGCAGGGTGAGGGAATGAATTAAATATAGACAGGAGAATACTTTGGAGTCTAAAGTATAAAAATACTTCAGAAATAGAAGTCTGGCTGATATAATGACCCAAAGAGGATTGCATCAGTAACCTGTTTGTCTATCAGCCCATCCAGAGAGAAAGAAATGTCCTTGTTCTAAACACAAACTAATGTCAGTACAAAGCTAGGGCGATGTAGACTCAGGACCTTTGAGCACAATATCCCACTGGGCACGGGACACCACAATATAACAATTCTTGTCTATGGGAAGTAAATGGTATAACAACTGTGGTTTGTTTGTTTTTTTGGTTTGTTTTGTTTCTTTTTAAGCTACTGATCCTAGGCAAGTTATGCTAATAGCTCTGTTTCCTCTCCAAATCCAGGCTTTAAATACATCTACCCAGCAGAGGGAGAACAAAACCACCTGTCCATTTCCTGGGTTTCTTTGTGTCCTCCAGACCAGCAAAACTCTGGTCTCTTCTATTCTTTAAAGAAGAGTCATGACCATTAAACTGTGGATTTGACATAAACAAACATGATTGGAAGCCAGCATGGACCCATAATTTCTGTTCTAGCAAAACAAAGAAAGGACTCAGAATAGATCTGTTCACACTGTAGAGGTGACTGATCATCCATCTCTGGTCATGCTCTGCTAGCCAGGCTCAGACAGGGGTCTCTTGCTACAGACCTGACACTTACTCTCTCAGCTAAGTGAGTAAAAATTCCTAGTATTGCTCACATAGTCAAGGAACCTACTGTCAAGCAAGAATTGCTTGGCTGTGCCAATGATTAAAGAAAAGGCAGAATCAAGCCCTTTGACCAGTCTTTGTCCTATGAGTTCCATTTCACTACAGTCTAAAAGAATCCAACTGTGGTTTGGCCAAGAAGAGAGCAGGCCCAGCATGGAGGAACTCTTAGGTAGTCACAAACAGGCTGAGCAACCAGTTTACCAATAACTCACTTGCTGTAAGCTGAACTTTTAGAAAAATTTCCTATTGTCCTCAACACCTTATGAGGCAAAAAGAAATTTACAAATGGAATGTAATTAAAATTCTCAGACCTATTTTAAAGAAATCTTCTCCAAGGCTGGAATCTTGACACACTGAACAAGACTCTCTGGGTGCCAGGATTTGTTATTGGAACTACAGGATAAACTTGAGGGCATCCCGCAGTTTCAGGAACCCCCAGACATTAATTTTAGTCACAGTTGGCTGCACCACATCAACCTATAAACACCTCTCCACTTTCAATTAACATTGCTCTGTCTCCTGTCTCGCTGAATATTATATTTAACTAATTTAAGAGGATTGGTAAAGAGAGTTTTCACACTTCACAGGAAAACATAATGGAATAATTATACCTCTACCTGCAAAAGGCATGAGGATATTACATAAGCAGCCTTCAAGGCTTCCCAGGTAAACTGGATTCCTGTTTCCTGTCTAGGGCTTGCTGTCTGAACCTTTTGGATACATGTATTTTCTTTTCACCTTCTTGAACATCCCATTCCCATGTTGTAATATGGAATGTTTGAATGGTGGAGAAAACTGTTTATTTGGTATTTTTGCTCCTTCCATGGAGGGCCATGAGAGGCCTGATCTCGTCTGGGCATCACCTTCAATGGAAATGTGTTGTAATAAATATTTGTTAAGCTGAATTATCCTTCAGAACCATAAGGGGTGAATCCAATGCGCAGAGTGAGAGGAAGAAAAGACAAGATGAGAGACAAAGGGAAAGAGGGAGGGAGGAAGAAAGAGAAGGAGGAAGGGAGTCAAAGAGAACTCAAGAAAGAAAAAGATAAAAACAGGTTCATCTACAGAAAGAAAGGCCATGTGCTTGTGGGATAGAATACCATAGCCCAGACATCCAGGTGAGCTTTGTGATACTTGTGAAAGGGAGTACTAGGAACACAGAAAGGGACCAAATTTCAAGGTACAACATAATGCAGTCACAGCCACAGCAGCATTACTGAATCACAGCGTACTTGGGTTGGGGGAGAGGTGCTATTTTGGCTCAGGGTCCCAGGTTCTTGTTGGCTCGGGCATGGTGCTTGAGGCAATGAACGCCATGCTGTGTGGGAGCCCCAGGAGGTTCCCTGTGCACAGAAGACTCTGGGCAGGCCTCCTCCTCTCATCCCCTTTATTCCACCCAGGCCATCAACCTACTTAATCCTGTCTAGAAATGTCAGACATCTGTGTGCTTTACTAACCCGCTGGGCACCTCTCAGTCCAATCAAGAAGACAATCAAGGTTAACCATCATATTCATGAATGCCTAGGCAAAGTTGATAAAGTGCTTCCTACCTTAGTGGCATTGCTTTGAGTTTAGGCTCTTTCTGGTACCTAATAGAATTCAAAAAGTAGGAGATAAAACATTCTGAATCACAATTCTGGATTCTTGAGTAATCTACACAGAATGAGGGGAGATGTTAAGAGGTTCCCTTGCTCTGTGCTTTCACTGGGCTCCTAAAGCACTGAGATTGTAGTCCCCAACACAGAAATCTGAAGCCAAGAGAAACATGCAACTAGAGAACTAACATCCCATGCAGCTCTACATCTAAGATGCTGGTGGCCTCTATCCCACCTTGATCTGCACCACTGCTGATGAGCGTGTGTAGATGGTGTGCAGAGGGGAATGTAGGGTGTGTAGAGGGGTGCCTAGGGTGTGAATAAGGTATGCAGAGGGAATGCAGAGGGTTGTAATGTGTGCAGAGAGTGTACAGAGGTTGTGCAGAAGGTGTGCAGAGGATGTGCACAGGGTGTATAGAGAGTATGCTGAGGGTGTGCAGAGGGTATGCTCAGGGTATGCAGAGGATGTGCAAAGGGTATAGAGAGAGTGTACTGAGGGTGTGTAGAGGGTGTGCTGAGGGTGTACAGAGGGTTGCAGAGAATGTGTACAGTGTGCAGAGAGTATACAAAGAATGTGCAGAGAGTGCACAGAGGGTGTCATTCAGGGAAATGTGCTGAGGGTGTGCTGAGGTACGCTGATAGTATGCAGAGGGGATATAGAGAGTGATCCGGTAGTTTGCTGAGGGTGTGCTGACTCTTTTCTCATGGTATGCAGAGGGTGTGCTGAGAGTACAAGCAGGCATGATGGCTCTGCCCACTGAGGAAGTGACTCTTGCCTGTGGTATACTTCATTATACATCAAGGATACCATGGCAAGAAGATATCATTCTGGCCTAAAAAAAAAAAATAATCGGTGCTCAGGGTCAGAGCCACTGAAGAATAAAATAGAGTCGAAAATTGATTTCCTAACACAGAAGGGAATGTTGACATAATTACAGTTGAAATACAGAGATAAGGCTATGAGATCAAAGTATTTAGAGTCAGGTATTAGGTGATCGGGCAGAGCAAAGACAAATCAGTGGGGAGATAATTGATGTAGCTGTAGCACAGAACCCAATAAAAGCACAAGGAAAAGAATTACACATTCTTCTAAATACATTAGAAGAAAAATTCCTACAATCAGACAGAACTGAGTCCTTAGAATGAGAACATACATTCCATTCCAGGAAGAGCTGACGTAAGCAAACAACTGTAACACATACATACACCTTACAGGGTTTCAACACAAAGAAAGCATTTCATTCTATAAGACAAAAAAAAAAAAAAAAGCACAAAGTGAAAAGTTGAAGTAATACCAAACTTTATTATTTCACAGTGAACACAAAAAAAGAAAATGGAGCAATACTCACATAGGCATGAGAAGGATCTGTAGTTCTAGAACATTCTGTGATATCATTGACCGCAACAAGGACAATGGTACACCTGGATTTATCTGAAACAAAAGGGTGACAGCACAGTTTCCAGGCCAGGTAGGAAGGAACACGCTTGTAATCCCAGAACTTGAAGGCTGAAATAGGAAGAACATGAGTTCAAGGCCAACCTGAAAGGCACAGAGAGAAGTTGTCTCAAAAAAATGAAAGAAATCAAAATACTCCACCAGTCAGAGCACAAGGAGAAATGGAGGAATGCTGAACTTCAGTGGACAGCCTTCTTGGCACTGAGTCTAAGTAGTTGCTGTGACATCAGCATTCCAAGAACAAAGTAAGTTAAATAACAATGAAGATGTGATTCAAGAGAGCTGGAGACAAGGAGTTGGATTTATGAGCACTCATGCTTTCCCATCCTTCATCAGGAGGCATTTATAGTGCCTACATTAAAATGTAGAGTCAGTGAAGAAACCACCACCACTTCTACCAGTGTTTTTATTATTAACTTTTGTGAGGCTCTGATGAGGAATGATACATTTTATAGGGAAGAACTACATTTTAGCAAATTCTTCAGCTTATCTTCAGTGGCCACAGTCCTGCTCAGTGAATTCTGCTGTTCTTTGCACTATCATGCACAAGGACAGGGACCAGAAGACCAGTGCGCACCGGGCTAGCAGCCACCCCATCAGGGGCAGAGCTGCTATCCTAACTCCAAATCTGAGGTTTCAACTGCCACATAACCTGACTTCCCAAGCAATCACAGGAACTGTGCTCAGTGGAGTGTGGCATTCGGAGGCTCCTGAGGACTCCTCACACAAGAGTGCTCCTGTCACTCATACTCCAGTGCAGTGAGGGCCTGCCCACCCATCAAAATGGGATGAATTCCAACAACGGCTGTGAAAGCAAGCCCATTTCCAGCCTCCACCCTCCATCAGCACATCCCATTTTCGGGGGGCAAGGACCAGCACCCACCTTCAATGATCACTGCTGAGTTGCTTCAATAGTTCTGGGTCTCGTTTTAGATTCTGAGGTTCTAGGTGTCCAGAGTCTGGGGTGGATTGCCTTCCCCTCTGCAGAAGCAGCTGTACAAAGCAAGTGCAGTCTCTGTGGGCAAGCAGCAGGAATGGCTGCAAGATCTTTCCATACAGTTTCAAGCATCCAGACCAGCAGAGGCGCCACCTCTCACTCCAAGGGAAGCAGGTTTTCTGTGGAGTTCTCTAGTAAGTTAAAGCTTCAGAAGAAAAGAAAGCATTCTGATTGGCGTGAGGTGGAATCTCAGGGTCATTTTGATTTGCATTTCCTTGATGACTAAAGGATATTGACCTTTAAGTGCTTGTCAGCCATTCGAGATTCCTCAGTTGAGAATTCGTTGTTTTGCTCTGTACCCCATTTTAAATAGGGTTATTTGGTTCTCTGGAGTCTAACTTCTTGAGTTCTTTGTATATTTTAGACATTAGCTCTCTGTCAAATGTAGGGTTGGTAAAGAGCTTTTCCCAATCTGTGGGTTGCTGTTTTGTCCTATTGACAGTGTCTTTTACCTTACAGAAGTGTTTCAATTTTATGAGGTCCCATTTGTCAATTGTTGATCTTAGAGCATAAGTCATTGGTGTTCTGTTCAGGAAAATGTCCCCTGTGTCGATGTGTTCAAAGTTCTTTCCCACTTTCTCTTCTACTAGATTCAGTGTCTCTGGTTTGATATGGAGGTCCTTGATTCACGTGGACTTGAGCTTTGTACAAGGAGATAAGAATGGATCGATTTGCATTCTTCTACATGCAGACTGCCAGTTGAACCAGCACCATTTGTTGAAAATGCTGTCATTTTTCCACTGGGTGGTTTTGGCTTCTTTGTCAAAGAACAAGTGACTGTAGGTATATGGATTTATTTCTGGGTCTTCAGTTCTATTCCATTGATCTACCAGATGCTGGCAAGAATGTGGAAGGAGAAAACACCTTCATTGCTGGTGGGATTGCAAGCTGGTAAAAACACTTTGGAAATAAATCTGGCAATTTCTCAGAAAATTAGAAATTATTCTGTCTGAAGACCCACCTATACTACTACTGGGCATATACCCAAAAGATGCTCCAACATATAACAAGAACATGTGCTCCACTATGTTCATAACAGCCTCATTTATAATAGCCAGAAGCTGCAAACAACCCAGATGTCTCTCAACAGAGGAATGGATACAGAAAAATGTGGGACAGTTACATAATGGAGTACTACTCAGCTATTAAAAACAAAGACTTCATGAAATTTGAAGGCAAATAGAATCAGAAAATACCATCCTGAGTGAGGTAACCCAGACGCAAAAGAACATACATGGTATGTACTCATTGGTAAGTGAATTGTAGCCCAAAAGCTCAGAATACCCATGATGCAACCCACAAACCATATGCAGCTTAGAAGGAAGACCAAAGTATAGATGCTTCAATCCTACATAGATCAAGGAACAAAATAACCACAGGAACTAAAGGGAGGGAGGGACCTGGGAGGGAGAGAGGAGGAGGGGTAAAAGGGGGGGCAGGAACAGGTACTGGAAGGAATAGGAGAACACAGACGATCAGGAAATTGAATAGAAACACGTAGCAGAGGGGAATGGCAAACTGGGGTAGCCACTAGAAAGTCCCAGACTCCAGGGAAGTGAGAGGCTCTCAGGAGCCAATGGCAAAGACTTTAGCTGAAATACCCAACAAAGGGGAGATGCAACCTATAGAGACCAGCTCCAGTAATATGCATGGCCTCCAGTTGAGGGGTGGGGTCACCCATGCATCTTAAAGGTTTTAACCAAGAAATGTTCCTGTCCAAAGTAAAGATGGAGACAAAAAATTGGAACAGAGACTGAAGGAAAGATCACCCAGAGACCACCCCACCTAGGGATCCGTCCCATCTGCAGACACCAAACCCTACACAATTGCTGATACCAAGAAGTACTTGTTGACAGGAGCATGAAATGGCTGTTCCCTGAGAGTTTCTACCAGCACCTGACCAATACAGATGCTGATATTCACAGCCAACCATTGGACTGAGCCCAGGGACTCCAATGGAAGAGCTAAGGGAAGGACTGAAGGAGCTGAAGTCCCGGGATTGCAACCTCATAAGAAGAACAATATCAACTAACTGGACCACTCAGAGCTCTCAGGGACTAAACCATATGGAGGGATTCATGAAGACTCCAGATTCATAAGTGCAGGGAATGGCCTTATCTGACATCAGTGGGAGGGGAGAGAAGCTTGATGCCCCAGCATAGGGGGATTCTAGAGGGGTGAGGCAGGAAAGCATAGGGGAGGGGAAGATGAGGAATGGGATGGGGGGTTGGTGGAGGGGTAACCGGGAATGGGGATATCATTTGAAATGTAAATTAATAAAATGATTAATAAAAATTCAAAAAAAGAAGGAAAGAGGAAGGAAAAGGAGGTGGGGAGGGAAGGTAAAGAAGAAAGATAATAATGGAGGAGAGAAAGGGGAAGTGAGAGGAAGGAAGAGGGAAGAGAGGAGGAAAGGAGAAGGCAAACTGAGGTGGGAGAAAGGAAAGAGAAAGAAAGGAAAGAAAGAGAAGCAGGCAGAGGGGAAGGGAGAGGAATAGTCCCACCTAACTGATTAATGTATTGTAAAGACAAAACTGGAGGAAGGATCCTTGAAGATGAAATTAAACCAGGGATCTTCAAGAAAGATCACATTGGTTAGGCGGACCCTAGATTCATAATGATAAGTAACCTTAGGTGATAAGAGAATTTGATATCTGGAAAATTCTGTGAAGGCTGAATTAGAGGCCGGGGTACACCCTAGATAGGCAGGGATCCCAATAGCCACCAATGCCAGGGACAGGAGGTCTGGGAAGGATTTTTCCTCAGAGCCAACAGCAGGAGTTTGCCCTTATCTTGAACTTCTTCCTTCCTGAGCTAGGAGGAATCAAACCTCTATTGATTTTGCTACAACTTGAGGAACAACATTATGGTATCCATGGTAATTTTGTATGTTCTTCATGTAGCAAGTTTGCTCTCCTAGTGACTCATGCTTGCAAACATGCAATGTTCTAAGAATCTGCACCATGGCTCAGTAAGGCTGTGAATTCCACACTCCACACAACAATGTAAGTGCGAGTGGCTGGTGAAGGTGAAGGTGCATTCTGGACCCAGTCCCATCACTTGCCCTACTAAGCAGCAGAACAAAGCTACCACATGCCATTGCTAGGCCTCTGATAGCTTGTCTTAGCAACTGTTAGAACCTGCACTATTTCAGCAAACAGTTATGAAGATCAAATTAGAGGTTAGGTATCAGAGTTTAAGGCATGTGGCTATAGTGCTACCAAATAGAACAAAGAATTCTGGATTTTATAAGTGAGTTGTATAAAGCTACGGACATAATTGTGCTTGGGCAGAAAACAGAGAGGGTTTGGGGTAAAGAGAAGGACAGATTCTACCTGAGGAGCTCCAGTTCCACTAAAGGGTTTGTGCCTAGGGTCTGAACTTCATGCAGTGTGGAGATATACTTTCAGTATAGGGCTATCTCTAAGTTCTTGTCTTAGGATTTTCA
The DNA here is from genome assembly GCA_036184795.1 of Tokudaia tokunoshimensis. Lineage (NCBI taxonomy): Eukaryota > Metazoa > Chordata > Mammalia > Rodentia > Muridae > Tokudaia > Tokudaia tokunoshimensis. Next base: position 100,893,499 of record BTHU01000001.1, read on the forward strand.
TTGCTGTGAACAGACACCATGACCAAGGCAACTCTTATAAAGACAGCATTTAATTGGGGCTGGCCTACAGTTCAGAGGTTCAGTCCATTACCATCAAGGCAGGAAGCATGGTAGCATCCAGGCAGACATGGTGCTGGAGGAGCTGAGAGTTCTGCTTCTTCATCCAAAGGAAGCCAGGAACAGACTTTCTCCTACATGGGTAGGAGGAAGGTCTCAAAGCTCACCCCACAGTGACAGTGACACACTCCCTCTAACAAGGTGTCTTAGTCAGGGTTTCTATTCCTGCACAAACATCATGACCAAGACGCAATTTGGGGAGGAAAGGGTTTATTGAGCTTACACTTAGACTTCTACGCTGCTGTTCATCACTAAAGGAAGTCAGGACTGGAACTCAAGCAGGTCAGGAAGCAGGAGCTGATGCAGAGGCCATGGAGGGATGTTTCTTACTGGCTTGCTTCCTCTGGCTTGTCCAGCCTGCTCTCTTATAGAACCCAAGACTACCAGCCCAGGGATGGCACCACCCACAAGGGGCCCTCCCCTCTTGATCACTAATTGAGAAAATGCTCCACAGTTGGATCTCATGGAGGCACTTCCCCAACTGAAGCTCTTTCTCTGTGATAACTCCAGCCTGTGTCAAGTTGACACACAAAACCAGCCAGTACACAAGGCCACACCTCTTAATAGTGCCACTCCCTGGGCCAAGCATATTCAAACCACCACAGTTTTAAAGGACAGCCTGGAAGCTAAGATACCCTATCCACACTGGAAATGGGTTTTCATCTTCAGTCTGTTTGAGAATACATTTTTCAGTCATCAGAATTATTTCACAGGGCCAGAGATGGTGAAACACCATCTCAGCGCTCAGGACACTGAAACAGGAACATCACCATAAGCTCAAAACCATCTTGGGATACAGAATGAGTTCAAGACCAACCTGGAATATATAGCAAAACTCTGTCCTAAACAAACAAACAAACAACAAAAAACCACTTTCATGGGCACAGTTCCTTTGAGCTCACCCCTCTCCTGCAGGTGGGGATACTGAGCGGTAGACATGCGAATGGTGGAGCCAGGACTTCAGTCCAGTTTCTGGAGCCTGAGCACCTGATCTGTGCTAGGCTGCTCTCCCATTCAGGTCCACAGCACATTTTAGAAAGCCCTAGGAAGGATGTAAAACACAGACAGGCAAACTCCTATCCCTGACTCAAGTCCCGTGTCAGTGCAGAAGCCAAACTAAAGCTTTACTATGTAACACGCCATGCCTGATGGTAAGCACATCTGTCCCAGCCCATTAAGCATCTGAAGCAGGTGGAATCGTCTCTGCCTGGGAGGGAAATGGAAGAGTCTCGAGGAAGGTAACCCTGAGCTGGGTCTGGTAGGAATAGGAGTTTACCAATTTACAGGGTGGAAAAAACGACCAGTGTCCAGGAAGTGCTGGGCTTGGTAAATAAGAATTCACTGGATCTGAACCCCAGAATCTGTGTGTGTGTGTGTGTGTGTGTGTGTGTGTGTGTGTGTATGTGTGTGTGTGTATGTGTGTGTGTTTGTGTGTGTGTGTATGTGTGTGTGTATGTGTGTGTGTATGTGTGTGTATGTGTGTATGTGTGTGTATGTGTGTGTGTATGTGCGTGTATGTGTGTGTGTATGTGTGTGTATGTGTGTGTGTATGTGTGTGTATGTGTGTGTGTATGTGTGTGTGTGTAGGTGTGTGTGTATATGTGTGTGTGTGTATGTGTGTGTGTATGTGTGTGTGTATGTGTGTGTATATGTGTGTGTGTATGTGTGTGTATGTGTGTGTATGTGTATGTGTGTATGTGTGTGTATGTGTGTGTGTATGTGTGTGTGTGTATGTGTGTGTGTGTATGCGTGTATGTGTGTGTGGTGTGTGTGTGTATGTGTGTGTATGTATGTCTGTGTGTATATGTGTGTGTATGTGTGTGTGTATGCGTGTGTGTGTGTGTGTGTGTGTGTGTGTGTGTGTGTGTGTGTGTAGAGGTGCTGAGGTGGTTAAGCAGAGGTGGCTTGGAGGTTAAGTCTGTGTAGACCGAAAGAGGCTCTGGTAAAGAGGTTCCATTTTAGGCTCCACCCCTCACTAGCAAACTAGTGACCCTAGAGGCAGAAATTTGACCCACAGACATGTTTGGTTTGGCCTGTTAATATTTAAAATTACTTTCATTGGCTGTCAATTTAAAAGCAAGATTTTACCTGCCTGTCTTTCAAAACTCATTTAACAATATCTTGCATCTAGCAATAGTCTGCCCACATTTCTCCCCGCTTCCTGAGTGGTGCTGTAGGGAGATGTCCCATTGCATCCATCTCCTATTCCATCTGGTCCACCCCACCCTGCCAACTCCCCAATTCTCATTCCTTTCCTGTTCTATGCAGCACATGGGCTCACCTTGGGCTTCGGATCAGGTGGCGGTGTGAGCAGACTGGCACAGGAGAAGGCTATGCTGAAGGTACAGAGGAAGGAACAACTCAGGAACCAGGAACCGTTGGAAACACTCCAGGCGTGGGAAGGAGGCTAAGGAGGGCTTTGCTGGAGGATTGAGCGGAAGTGGGAATCTTCATGACTCTGGTTTCCTTAATGCTGCAGTTTCTTCTTACTCCCTAGTAGGCGCCACAGCCTCCATCACCTGTGTCCCTGCTCTGCCCTGCTCTTCTGCACAGTGAGAGTTACCTTCTGGCATGCTGGGCACTTTACACATTATGCTATGTCACCTCTGACCAGAAAATGAAACTTCCCCTGACCAGGATGCACATTTGTTTCCTGTGCTGCGGTATTCTTGCTCCACAGAATGTTTCTAACAAACAGGTATTTGATTCAGAGTTTTTAAGGGTGTTTTTACTGACTTAGCCACTTTCAGCATCATGATCTCGGTGCTTTGATAACCAATGACAAAGCGAGAAGAGATTTTGGAGCCTGCCGCCACAGCCCAAGCCCCCCCCCAGCCCCACCCAACACAATTGTCCACACACCACCCTGAGAACCATGTCTCCAAGCTAGTACACTCTTGGAACTGTGATGATGCTGGAAATAGGAAACCAAGCCCTAGGAAGGTCAGAAGGCAGTTGGGCTTGTTCATACCTGCCCTGGGCACGCAGAGCCTTGGCCTCCTGGGATCTGAGTACCCACCACAAGGTGGTCTCAGCTTGGCAGGCCATTATCTTCACAGTAGCTTCCTTCCTGGGTTTTTTTGAACAAGTTCCAGGGCTGTCAGAGCCTCCCTTTGATGTTTAATTGCTTAATTATCAGTTTACTGGACTAACTTAAAGAAAGAGAATAGAAACAAAAGGTGGGTAGAGTTGGGGCTGCCTGAGAGGGAGGGAGGCCCCCTGTGTCTGTGGCAGTATCCCTGAGCAGAGGGAATTTTTCTCACAACCTAAGTCCAGTTGCCTGTCTCCCCATCACCACAGGACTTCCTGACCCCCATCCTATCAAGCTCAGCTTTTTTTTTTTTTTGAGTGATGGATGGATACAGGAACAGCTGAACCCCTGCAGCCAAGGATGTGTCGTTATCTCACCATAAAAAACCTAAGCTTTTCCTAATCTTACTTCTTCTTCCAACATTCATCCATGTAGCCGGTCTTTTATTTCTTCATTTTTACTTTAAAGTCGACACACAATATTCATTTACTCACATGACCATAAATGTATTTCTATGTACACACACACACACACACACACACACACACACACATACACACATATCTATACATACACATACACAAACATACACACACACATATACACACATACACACACACACACATATATATATATGCACATATATACATGCACATACATATATATACGCACACACATACATGCACATACGTACACACACAGACACACACATATGTACACACATACACACACACACATATATACACACACATACACACACACATATATATATATGCACACACACACACTGTAATGATTACAGACTAAGTAGCATTCTAGCACTTCAAGCACTTGTCATTTCTTTTTTTCAAAATTTGCGACCTCTTTTCCAGCTATTTGAAATACTGGACACATTGCCACCCTGTTGTGCAACAGACATTCCCCTCCTCTCTGTAGCTTTGTACCTGCTCAGAACATCTGTGTCTCCCTCTTCCACTGTGTCCTCGCCAGACTGTGCTCCATGCTTCTATGACAACAATGTTTTTCTGCATTCTACACAGCAATGGGATCACACAGTATTTATCTTTCTGTGCTTGGCTTTCTTGCTAAATGCAATGTCTTCCCCGTTCAGCCATGCCCTCCATCTCTGGTTAAATGATGCTCACTTGTGTATGCCTCGTTTTCTTCTCTATTCATTCCTGGGCGGGTCATTGATGGGCTTCTATGAATAGCACTGCAATAATAAATGTGAGTGCAGAAATCTCTTGGACCCACTGATTTAGTTTCCTTTGGGTATATAATCCATAGTGAGACAGAAGGACCATACAGTAAGTCTAGTCTAGTTTCCTTGAGGAACTTCTCCAGAGTTTACCATAGATGCTAACTTTCTCACCTACCAACAGTGCAGTGCTGTAAGGGTCCTCTTTGTGCAACTTTAATATTTTTATAAAGCTGTTATATATGTTATTGTGGTTTTGAATTCCATTTTCCTGATTTAAGTTTTGTCCTGTACCATCTGCCATTTGTATCTGTCAGTCTCTGTGATGTTTATTTAGTCCTTTGCACATTTTCTTTTATCATTGAGTTATTGAGTTCCTTACACATTCCTCATATAAGTTGAGTCTTACGTTCAAGTCTTTTGAGTTGATTTTTGTGTGGTGAGAAATTAGGATCTAGACTAATCCTTCTGAATACAGACATCCAAATCCCTCACTTACTGAAGAGACTGTCTTTTCTTTAAGGTATGTTAAATCAATGATGTTTTTCTACCAATAGTGAATTATCCAGAAAATAAAACAATCAAATCTATATACAATACCACTAAATACTAAGAAGCAAATCTAGCCAATGAAATGAAGAATCTCTACATCAAAAATTATAAAACAATGAAAATAATTCAAGACGACACACAATAATAGAAAAATGTCCCATGTTCGTGGTTTTCTTCTAAAGAAAGAGGAAAAAGATGCGAGTGGGTGAGGAGGGGTAAAATCTGAGAGGACTTGAGGGAAAGGAAAGCCTGATCAGAATATATTGCATGACAATTTTTTCACTAAAATAGAATATTACCAATGTGTCTACTACATCTAACTTGATACACAAAATTCAATGTGATGCCTACCAAAATTACCAAAGGTATGCTCAGAACAACAGAAAATAGCCCTGAAATTAATATAGGATAACAAAATCCCTCAAACAGACAAAATAACCCTGACCATAAAGAACACATCTGAAGGTGTCTCGTTACTGGACTATAAAGCTACCGTATGCAAAAACCACATACTATGGGCATAAAAACATACATGCAGAGCAATAGAGTTAGGACTCAGAAACTAACCAAAGCATCTGTAGCCAACTGATATTTTATATAAAACATTTTGTTTTGTTCATTCACTCTCTCAATGTGCCTGAACCAAATTAGAGCCACAAGACCAAATAAATAAAAACATGTATCTAAAGAAGCCAATGAAACAAACAAATAAATAAACCCCCTCAAAATGATATATGTGCCAGAGGTGCTGGTACACACCAGTATCTTAGAACCCCAGATGCAAATGCAGGGATGGGTTCAGTGTGAGGCTAGTCAGATCTTGTCTCAAAAAAAAACAGGAGAAGGGAGGAAGGAAAGAGACAGGAAGGAAGGAAGGAAGGAAGGAAGGAAGGAAGGAAGGAAGGAAGGAAGGAAGGAAGGAAGGGAGGGAGGGAGGGAGGGAGGGAGGAAGGGAGGGAGGGAGGGAGGGGAGGGAAGGAGAAAGGAAGGAAAGAAGGAAGGAGGAAGATGGGCAGGGAAGGAAGGAGGAAGGAAAACGCAGAAAAAGGAAGAATGAGTATTCTTGCACTCTTTAGCTTTCATCTGGCCAGTGAGTGGGGACTGAGTAGGGTATGAAGGTTTACCTGAAGATCAAGGCTACCTTCAAGGAGGGACTGACACTTCTAAGGTTCAAGAAGCACACCTGGGTACTCAGTTATTCAGTTCTCTGATCTTCTTTTCCTCCTCTCTTTCAGCAATATACAGAGACTTCATCCATCCAAACCCTTACCTGAGGCTTCTCCTCAGAATCTGGCATCTATTTTCTGGGTCTTTTGGTAGAATGCAACGTGATGCTAGAACCAAGATGTGAAAATCCAAACCTTTAGGATTCATGACACTGAGGCACAATGAAGAGAAACTCAAACCATGACACAAGGAAACCATGAACCACTATGATAATGTCAAAGGCATGATTCGGGTGTTGTAAGGTAGCTGACTTCTTAGGGTGTATGTTTTCAATATTATTTCAAGCAGATACTTCCATTCACCTTTCATCCTCTGTCCTGCAAAGGACCTGGTTTGTTCCTGTCAATCAAAATAAGCAAGAGTCAAAAAGATAAACAGACATCACATGCAGAGTCTAGATCCTAAACACTGTTAGAGGCCAAGAGTGGAAAGAAGAATCTCTGGGAAGTAAATAGCATAGATGGAAGAGGAGGGATGTGGCAGTGACAAGCAGATGTGACAAGAAGAGCAAGGTGCATTCCTACCTGTGTAGAGAATACATGTGTAAGTATGCTAATTTAAAGAGAAACTATCTCTTTGCATTTTTCTTGATCCCTGACCCTTTCTGGTCAGCATCTTTTCCAACAGGACAAGCTCAGACAGCATTTGACAACCATTCTCAGTCTAGGAGGCAACAGGGAGCAATGGAAACTAAGTCAGATCTTCTTAACTTTACATATATGACCCCATTTCTCCAAAGAAAAAAATTATATAACTTTTAGGTATATAGATATAGAAATTAGGTATACGAAGCAGATATAAACTAAACACAAGTACTTTAAATTTATTTTAAACCAATCATTTGGTGTACATTCGATTTTTATTATTTATGAAGAATGAAAAGAAACTTGGATCTAATGAGATGAGTGTATATTTTATATAATTAAATCTTAGCTGAAATTTTGATATCGCAGGATACAAAACTTCTTCAACATTGGTCAGTCTCTTGACTTTATAGTCAGCAACTCAGATAATGCTACTTCACCTACTTGTATAGTTCAAAATCAGAAAAATGTTTAAGGCTATTTTAGAGATTGTTGGAACTTCTTTCCAATCCCAAAATTCATTAAATGATTTTTTCTTATGAAACTTTTCAGCAACTCAAACAAGTTTGGTTTTTTTTCTGTCAAATAAACTTTAAAAGGCAACATTTTGATACTTTGATGCCAAGGAATGGTGAAAGAAAAATATTATAGGCTTTGTTTGGGTGATTAAACCATTATGTTTAAGAGCAGAAAATTTTATGTATACAATAACACACATGAGTGTCAGATCTGAGCCACATGTTCCAGGCTTCAGTTGCTAATCTGTGCTTACAGCATGGGGCGGTGCAAAGTGCACACGTGGCATTGAGAACTGTGGCATCGGTGAAGTTCTGCATGTCAACAAGGAATTTACTAGTCCTCCACAGTGGGAAGAGGCTTGGTCAGCCTTGAGTATCCAGGAACGTCCAGGATGAGCCTGGCAGGTCTATTATCCACGTTGACTAGAGTCTGAGGATCCTAAGAAAATAGCATTTCATGCATTCGCACATTTTCCTTCTTTTTCTAGCACCTACACATTTCTCAACCATGTTCTTTATGGAAATGGCAACCAGCCTCAGTTCAGCTGAAGGGAAAGCAGAACTGGAAGTGGTAAAGTCAAAGGGTGTGACCCAGATTTAAGAAGTTGGGATCTAGACAATGTGGGCTCCAGCCAAGCAGAAAAGTCACCATAATCTGACTTTTAGAGGTTAGCTACAAATCCAGAATTTGAGATGAATTCTTCCAATTTTCCCAAGTACGTAACTAAGACTCAGTTGACATGTTACTTAAGTCATCATCCCAGCTTTGTAGTGTCCGGGTTATAGGATCTCAGCCATGAGCTAAGCACAGATGCACCCGGGAGCCAGAAGTTCAGGGTTGGAGTTCGGAGCTGCTTTTTTTTTTCCTGCACCATTTCTTAAATATTCCAGGGTGGGGTGGTCCTTGAGGATACAGCTGCTCTTTCCAGGCCTGTGACCACCTCCTACAACCTTCACAGAACAGCACCTTGTGCTCTCCTTTCACTGGCTGGAGTGGTTTCTTTATGCCACTGGTCACCAAGCTCCAGCAAGCATCAGCATTGTTCACTTGTTCACACTCACTCATTACTGAATAGACCTGGGCATCTGTATTCCTGACAAGGGTCAGGTGATACGCCTGCAGCTGCTGCAGAAGCCTGACTCTAAGAACAATGTATTGAACCAAAGTGAAAGCTTCTCATTAAGAGGGAAGGATCCTGGTCCTGGGGAAGTGTATGAACATAGGAGTAGGAGAGATCACAGATAGCCCTAGGGATGGGGCAGTGTCCAATAAGCCTCTTCTCCTCTATGGAAGACCGATAGATCCACTGAGACCTGAGGAGGGAAGAGGCTCAGTCGGTCATGAGAATCCAGCAAAAGCCGGGCAAAGAGGAGTCTGGCAGATCTATCGGCCACTTGACTGGAGTCTGAGGACCACAGAGACACAGTATTTTATGCATTTGCACATTTTCCTTATTTCCTGAGTTGTCACACATTCTCAGTCATGCTCTTTGTGGAAATGGCAGCCAGTCTCAGTTCAGCTGAAAGGAAATCTGGGTCCAGACATGGTAAAGCCGAACTTGGACTTAGCATTTGAAGGAAAACAGTGCCCCAAGGATCCAGCAAGATAGGGCAGCATAGAAGAGCAGAGACCCACCTTCCTTAATAAGTATTTATTGAGCACCTTCTGTACAATATTCATGGGAGAAGAAAAGAAAGATAAGGTCACATTACAGGGGACAGAGGAGTTTTGGAATTTCAACAGGTTAGCCTTCCTAATATCTTCCCCTCACTTGCCATCGGCTGAAAACATCAAAAAAGAAAAAAAAATGTCAAAGAAAGTTTGCCTGTTGGGGAAATGAATGAATGGGGTTTTGAATATTTAGTTTTCTGATAGAGAAATTCCTTAGAGACGTTATCGAATGAGGTGGGCATGACACATTCATCTGGTTTCCTTTCCCTGGTAGACAGGATCATTAAAGTATTCAAATTAACTGGGTGTGATCAAGAATTAAATCCAGCTCGTTCATAAGGGAAACACAGAAGCATCTTTCATCTTAATATACTGACAGGATTCTTCTGACTTCAAGGTATGATGAGGATGGAGCTGGTTAAAAAAAAAAAGGCAAGAAAGCTTTAAAAGGAAGAAACCCTCTGCAACTCAGCTCTGAGTGGAATCGGTAATAAAACGTGAGCTCCCCTGTGAACCCCCGCCTTGTCTGTCCTCTTCAGCTGAGCTCATTATTTTATTTCACTACTTGATAGGTTGAAAAATTGCCTGCAAACTGGTTAATTAGGACTAACAGTACTTAGTAACCGGGGAGACAATTGCAGCTGGAGAAATTAATGCTGAAATCGAGGGAGCTCCCGATTCATCTATCAAAGTGCATGGAGACACAAATGGAGTCCACCTCACTGTAGAGTCAGTCCAGCTGTGTAGTTCTTCCCAGATGTACTAGGGGTTTCTCAGACTGAATTTAGGGGTGCTAGGTGGAAAGAAACCAAAAGCCATTAGGATGAAGGTCTGTGGGTGCAGGTCAGTGAGATTGCATGTGCTTAGTGTATTTAAGATTGTGACTTCTATCCCCGACACATCTCCAAATACTCTATCGTGAGTCAAATCCATGCAGGAGTTCCAAGAGTGGGAATGCGCTTTATGTCTAATGCTCATGTAACTGAAAATGTATGAGTTGATACTTAAACACCACTACATCACCTTAAGACATGGGTTTTTGGGTCATCATCATAATGAGACGAAGTCATGAGGGTGGAGCCCTTATGGGTAGAATTGGTGTGCTTATAAAGAGAGTCCAGAGACCTTCTCACTTCTCCCTTGTGAGAATACAGCCAAAAGATAGTGTCTATAAACCAGGAAGTAATTATGGCTTCAGACTGTGGAAGCCAGCTACAGCTGTTTATAAGATGTTTATAATAGTAATAAACTAAGGCCATTATATTAAATAAATAAGAAGTTAGGGATCTTTCTCCTTCCTTTGGTCTTCCTCACTCCTTGTGTGATCATGACCTCTGTCTCTGACTTCCCTTCGGAACCAGCTTCATTTCCCTCTCTGTGTTCCCTCTTCCTATTTGGTTTTATGGACTATACCAAATGAACATACTCTTTTTGTAGATGTTAGGGCTCCTCTTCTTCCCATCCATGAGTCACAGAATTTGGGTAGAGTCCTGCTAACCAGCACTATGGGTGAAACTCATCACCAAAACTTACCAGATCGCTGGGCAGTGGTGGCGAATGCCTTTTATCCCAGCACTTGGGAGGCAGGTGGACCTCTGAGTTTGAGGCTAACCTGGGCTACAGAGTGAGTTCCAGGACAGTCAGGGCTATACAGAGAAACCCTGTCTTGAAAAACAGAACAAAACAAGATCAAAAACAAAACAAAACAAAACAAAAAACGTTACCAGATCAGATCAGCAATTCGCAGGGTCTAACTGGTCAAATCACAACCAGCACTGCACACTGGGCTCCTGGAGGCATTTTTAAGAGAAACGGCCCTCCTGTACTGTGAGGCTTCTCCATGGGAAATGTAGGTTTAGGGACCACTGTACTCAAAATGTCATTGCCAAGAAAAACCCTATTTGAGGACACATTGAACCTGTGGAGTTGAGCCAAGCTCATAAATAAATGTGGAAATAGGTTAGACAGCAGCATTCAAACCCTTACCCCAAGCAGCTCCCACCTAATCCCGAGATTTAGAGTTGCCTGAACCAGCAAACCTCGATTTAGTGTGTGGATTGATTTGTTATTAACCTCATTTCAATTCCTACTGAGTCTCCTGCTTTGGTTTTGACTTGTGAAGCACCCAGCTTTGGAATGATGCTATACAGCCTTTTAATCCCTATGGCACAGTCAGCAAGACCATCTGACTATGTTTTTGTGTCTCTCACTATTTCCCTAAAGGGACTTTTTATTTAGTCAATATTGTCAAGGATTGGATCTTGTGATCCACTATCATCTAACCAGGTACAGTCAGAAGTTCCTTACCATGAGGACATGCTTACCCTCCAGCAGAATGTAGAAGAGAATTCACAAAATAATGACTAACTTGTGGCCTTCAAATTCTTCCTCAGTTCTCTCAGCTGACTGAAAAGGTAAGGGTAGTTCCTTTCACACAAGCACCTGGTCTGCTTTGGTAGTATTAGCCTCAAAGTGTTGACATCTGGGCTGGGTAGTGATGTGTCAGCTTGACACAAGCTAAAGTCATCTGAAAGGAGGAAACCTCAATTAAGAAAATGCTTCCAGGAGATGGGGCTGTAAGATAGATCACAGGGCACTTTCTTAACTAGTGGTTGATGTGGGAGGTCCTTTGTGAATGGTGCCATCCCTGGGCTGGTGGTCCTGAGTCCTAGAAGAAAGCAGACGGAGCAAGTCATGATGAGCAAGCCAGTAAGCAGCATCCCTCCATGGCCTCTACACCAGCTCCTGACTCCAGGTTATGTTTAAGTTCCCATTCTGGCTTCCTTCAAGGATTAAAAACAGTGATATGGAAGTATAAGACAAACAAACCTTTTCCTCACCAACTTGCTCTTTTGGCCACTCTGCTTTGTCTCAGCAATAGAAACACCAACTAAGACAACATTCTAGTCAAGCTTCCACAGCTGGTAGGCCCTGGCAATAGTACTTTATTCTGGCAGACTTTGAGTGAGCTCTAGAGTCATACTAGCAATAGGAATCTTAGGTTCTCCCTGCTGATGGAGTTCTTGTTCTCCAGAAACAAGGCCTTCAGCATCACTCCACTGGTAACTTTGCAACTTCAGCAAACAGTTGGGAAGCATGCAAACTCTGTTTCTCATGTAGGACTGATTTGGAGTGAGTAGGATATTTTGAAGTTCCCAGATAGATCTGTCCATTGAAAGGAGAAAGTACTAGTATCATGAGTGCCCCACAAATGTGTTCTAAATATCCACCTTAGGGCAGAAGGGGGTAAAGGAGCTCCTAAAGAATCTTAGTTCAGCAAGAACCTGGGCCTTTTAAGGAAAGTTGTTTATGATCTTAAGAAGAAGATTGCTGCACCTCATTTATCTGCTAAAAATGAGACTTGTCTCCAGAAAAGGCCATGCTGGTGGCTGTTCGCTGCTTTCAGAAGATGGTGCTGGGACTTGGGGATGTTTCTAAGGTCATCAACAGATGAACACTGCAATCTTACCAATGTTAATGCAAGTCAGAGGCTGTCCATGAGATTTCTGGGGCTCTGGGCTCACTTGGGTCTTCAACTCTTAGGTAGGCTCCTCATGATAGACTCAATGTATGCTGGACCTCAAAGAATTTTAAGGCAGCCTATGCTTTCTACCTCAATCTCCTATACAAGATGAAAGAAAGATAATAGCTTGCTCAGAGAATTTTTAGTGATCTGTGTGGATGAAGTATGGAGTGTGATAATAAGAATGGGAGCTGCTGAGGCAGGATGGCCAGAAGCCCTTAATTGTTTTCTGTGTATGTGGGTTTCTATCTCTTACAATGTTCCTCGCTCAAAGAGATCTTCACATAAAACCCTTTCTCCATTTGGGCACTGTGTTTTTGAATCTGGTTCATTTTACAGATTGTGTGTGTGTGTGTGTGTGTATGTGTGTGTGTGTGTGTGTGTGTGTGCAGTTGGAGAAGGATGCTACCTGTCTTCCTCTATCTCTCTTCACTTTTCTGTCTTGAGGTCTCTCAGTGAACCTGAAAATATCCACTTAGGCTAAGCTGGCTGGTCAACAAGCTCTTAAGATACGGAAGACTTGTGTGGCTATGTGGAGCTTCGGTGTGGGTGCTAGTGCTTCTAGCCCAGCTTCCCATACTTGCCTAGCAAGCACTCTTATCCACGGAGACATCTCCCTAGATCTTAATCCTCCTTTCCTGAGACTCGGTTGGGTTTTAAAAAACACTTTCAAGTCCAGTATAACGACAGCCCATCATGAGATTTGCTCTGATCTTCAAAATAGTTGTCAGTTGAAGAACTCCTTTATCAACATCCAACATCTGGATCATCCTGGCAGAGCTCATCATTGATGAAGTTTAAAATAGATACCCAGAAAAAATATTGACTGCATTATTTTCACACATTTCTAGTATCCAGTACTCTGTTGACTAAGTTTAATTGATTTCAAAGTTATGATTTAATTTATAAAAGGTCACAGAAATTACAAGGAAGTTCTGTGTACCTTTCAAAGACCCACTTTCCTCATACCATTTTGCCTTAGTGGTGCACAGTACCTGAACAGCAACTTGACACTGATGCAATCTCTTGGGTATAGATTCCACTATAGTCAACATCAGGAACAATTCCATTACCATGACAACTCTTTCCTGATGCTCCTCCATGGCCACACTCTCCACCAACACCATCACTGCCACCATCACTATCACTGCCACCACCACCATCTGTATCTCTGCAAGAATTCTAAAAGGGATGATCATTATCCCTTTTAGTCTGATGAAGTTATAAAATGGAATAAAAAATCATTTGTACAGTTTTGATCTGGAATATCTCTGAAGACCTTTATGTAAAGGCTTCTTCCATATATTTAGCTTTTAAAAGATCAAACCTATTTATCAGAGAGGTGGTCGAAGCTTTAAGAGGAATGGCCTCATGGGACATCATTAAGTAATTGCAAGCATGCCCTTTGAAGGGGGAATACTGGACCCAGTCTTCTCCTTTCTCTTTGGTTCTTGTCTTGGCTCAGGTGGCTGGTCTACTTTATCTCATGCTCCCTGCTATGAGCATCCTCATCAGAGACCCCAAAGCAACTGGACAAACAGATCATGGACTGAAACCTCCAAACCCATAGTCAAAGCAATCCTTCCTCTGTAAATCTATAACCTCTAGTGTTTTGGTATAATGAGGGAGGCATCACTAATGGAGTATGTGACCTTTTGATATTGGTCTTTCCTATTTCATATGATGCCCTCGAGAGTCACTGCAGCTCTTGACTAGAGCCACAGTCCATTTGTTTTCATTCTTGTAATGTGTTCTTTATTTATAATGTATCACCAATGCTTATTTACCCATTCTTGTGTAGAGGGATATTTAATTTGTTCCTGATTTTTGGTTACTGTAATACAATTGCTACAATGTATATGCTTTTTGTTTACATTTAAGTTCTTGCTTTTTCAAGGTAGTATCTAAGAATGCAATTGCTGGTTGCATTGCACATATATTTAGCTTTTTTTTTTTTAATTTAATTTTATTTTATTTTTTTTAATTTACATTCCAAATCACTTCCCCTTTCCCGTTTCCTCCCTCCCCGAAAGTCCCATAAGCCCCCTTCCCTCCCTCTTTTCTCCGTTCAACCCCCTCTCATTACTCTGTCCTGGCGTTCCCCTACATCCAGTCTTTCCAGGACCAGGGGTCTCTCCTTCCATCTTTTTAGAAATCTATTGATATCAAACCTATTTATCAGAGTAGTTGGGCAACTTCACATCCTCAGCAACAGTATACAGAGAGATCTGTTTATCCATTCCCTCCCCTTGAGGTTGTGATGACTATTATTCTTAAATTTTAGCTTTATTTTTTTTATTTTCTAAGTTCTTTTATTTACATTCCAAATCATTTCCCCTTTCCCATTTCCTCCCTCCCCGAAAGTCCCATAAGCCCCCTTCCCTCCCTCTTTTCCCCATTCAACCCCCTCTCCCTTCTCTGTCCTGGCATTCCCCTACATCCAGTCTTTCTAGGACCAGGGGTCTCTCCTTCTATCTTCTTGGAAATCTATTGATATGCGAATTGTGTCTAGGGTATTCCAAGATTCTGGGTTAATATCCCCTTATCAGTGACTGCATACCATGTGTGTTCTTTTGTGATTGGGTTACCTCACTAAGGATGATATTTTCAAGTTCTGACCATTTGCATAGGAATTTCATGAATTCATTGTTTTTAATAATTTTATCTGTATTAATGGGCAGGTAGTAAGAACTCACTGTGATCTTAATTTGTTCTTTCCAAGAGCCCAGAATGATGGTTACTTTTGATTGTCAGTATGAATGGGTTAGGAGAACCCTTTGGGCATTGATGAATAAACCCTTAGCTGTGTCTGTAAGAAATTTACCAGTGAGATTACCTAAGGGGAACAGAACTGCCCTGAATGTGGGCTGCACCAGCCCACAGGCGAGGATCTCAGAGTAAGAGCCCGGTGAGCCTCTCAGTATCTCCCTTTCTCTGCCTCCTAATCCACCAAGATAGGATCAAGCTGTCTCCTACTGCCACAGGAAGAAGGCACTGCCACCACCTACCATGATGAGTGGTATCCCTGACACAGAAGCCAAGATAAACCTTTTTTTTTCCTCGGGTCATTTCTCCTGGGTGTTTTGTGACAGCAACAGAATCATGGTTGATTCGGCTGTGACATCAGGCACCTCTTCCCATGCTCATTTACTACCATTATCATCTGTTCGCCTGTTCACCAACATGTCTATCTTGCATCTTGCCTATGCCCTAACTGCACTCTTAAGTTACTGTTGAATTTTGGCTGTTTAAAATATACCTTAGTTACTCACACCTGATGATATATTTATAGTTTGTGAGTACTTTGTCCCAGTGCATGACTTTGTCACCCTCTTAACAGGTTCTTTTTCACTTTGATGAATGAAGTGAAATAAATTGGTTTGCTTTTTTAAATGATCTGTATGTTTTACATTATGACTAAGAAGAATTCTTCACTAAATTTCATATTCAGAAAATTCTATGCTACTTCAAAATATTTCACAGTTTTATACTATACATTCAAATCAATGACTCATTTGAAGCTAACTTTGTGTAAGGCAAAGATTTGAAGTCGATTTCCTTTTAGCATGTTTTCTCGTTGTTCTGGAAGCTTGTGTCAAAAGAAGTATTCTTTTCTTTAAGTTCACCTTTTCGTCAAAAAATAAACTAACCTTATTTGTGAGAGGCTATTTGCGACTTATTCGGTTCCACTGAGCTATGTTTCTGATCCTTTGTCAATGCCGTGAAGACTTGACTATTTTATACAATAAATGTCCTCATTGAACACATGGTCCCTTTATTTTCAATTTTAGAATGGTTTAGCTATTACAGTTACCTTTACTTTGTGTATAAATTTTGCTTTCATTTTATGTGACTGGGTGTGTAGCTGGCAAGTATGTCTACGCACCTTGTGAGTGCAGTGCCCAGGGAGGTCAGGAGAGTGCATCAATTCTTCTGGAACTTGAGCTGCAAACAATGCTGAGCTGCCTTGTGGGTGCTGAGAATGGGATCCAAGTTCTATGAAAGGACAGTCCTTGTTCTTAGCTGCTGAACCATCTCTCCAACCCACAGATAAAATTAAAAGAAATTCTTTCGGCATATCTAAAAGGCACTGCTTGGATTTTCATAGAAATTGCATTAAGCCTTTATAGCAATCTGATGAATATTAAAACCTTGAATTTTCTCCACATTTATTTGGACCTTATTTCTTTTATTGGTGTTTTGTAGTTTTGAACATATACATAGTATGCAAATATTAAAATATATATTTTTTTAATTTTGAGAATTTCATTCCATGTATTTTGGTCATATTCACCCCACCTCCTCCCAGATCTGCCACCAACTCTCTTTCCTTCCAACTTCATCTTCTCTTTATCTTATCTCTTCCTCTGCATATGACAGGAGGACTGACTGCATGAGATCCAGCCAGTCAACCTTCCAGTACA
The DNA here is from genome assembly GCA_036184795.1 of Tokudaia tokunoshimensis. Lineage (NCBI taxonomy): Eukaryota > Metazoa > Chordata > Mammalia > Rodentia > Muridae > Tokudaia > Tokudaia tokunoshimensis. Next base: position 100,910,345 of record BTHU01000001.1, read on the forward strand.
GAAGGTTCACTATGCCTTCATCCATGACATAAACAGTTGATGACTTCTGGGGCAGGGAGAGTCAGTTTTCTTTAAAGGTGTAGTTCCTGATAGATGGGTGGATGGCTCCACATCCAGAGGGATATGAACATTGTAGATTGTATGTATATTTTGTACAATTTCTGCCAAATTGCTGATCATTTTTGTTGCAACTGTAAATGGACTCACATTTTTGCCTTTATTTCCTGTTTCATTGCTTGTATACACAGACCCAATTGGTTTAGGTCTGTTGTGATTATAATTTGTTCAAGTCACTTTTCTGTGGATTTTTATGTCATAAAATATTTCTTTCTACCAATAGGGACACTTATCATTTTGCAATTCATCCGGAGATGGTTCAGCAGTTAAGAACACTCACTGCTCTTTAAGAGGACCTGGGTTCCATTCCCAGCAACAACACAGCAGCTCACAACTTTGGGTAACTCCAGTGCCAGGGGAATCTGAAGCCCTCTTATGACAAAATAAAATCCCCTTTGTCTCTTTTTCCTGCTCTGGTGAGAACTAAGCAAGCATTAAGTGTTGGTCCCAGCATGCAAAGCAAGTGCTTTTGTGCTGTTCTCTCAGCAGAAGGTTATCCTGGCCTTCTCCATCAAGTCTGATGTTAACTACAAAATTTATAAATGCAAGTTAAAGGATCCCTGCATACCTGTTTTCTCAGAAGTGTGTGATTTTTATGAGTGGGTGTTGCATTTTGTCAAGTGAGTTCTCTGCATCAAGTAATATAACAGTCTAATTTTCACTCTGTAGCTCATAAAATGATGAATTATGTTGGATTTTTTTTCAAAATGTGACCCTGGCTTCCATCTCTGTAATTAAAAGCATCTTTGACAAAAATAATTACATATATTTACTGTATGTGTGCATATATGTGTGCTCAACCCTGCCTTTTTCTTCCTACTGCTGTCTTCTTCTCCACCATGATCCAAATCTGCTTTCAATGTTTCCATTCTGCTCAGAAAATTTTCTTTGCAATTCCTTTAAGATGTGTCCACCTAAATCCCCTAATTTCTCTTCATAGGTCTTCATTTCTCCTCCATGTTAAGGGAATATTTTCTGTGGGTGTAGCACTTTGGTTTGGTATTTCTTTGTTGTTATTGTTCAATATTTAAGAAGTACATTGCATAACAGGTCATACACCCATATGAACTCACAGGGACTATGATACAGGCACAAAATCTGAACAAGCTCATGCAAGACCAAATCCCAATACAGAGAAGGGGAAGTGGACACAAAATCCCATCCCCAGCCTGGAAGCTATTTGCAGTGGATAGCTGCAGGAAGAGAGAGAGTCAGTGTCCTCCAATGGTGTGACACTGGGTGTATCAACCACAACCAAGAGCAGGCCCCATGCCCACAAGTAGTTGGCCAACACAAATCAGGCTCCATACTGTTCTCTTCTTGTTGTTATTGTTCTCTGTGTGTGTGTGGGGGGGGGGGTGTTTGTTTTTGTTTAGACTTTGGTTTTCTCTTTTAAGAGAAAAAAGAACATGAATTTAGGTAGTAAGGGAGGGGAGGAAATAAGGCCAAAATATATTGTATGTAATTCTCAAAAAAATAAATTAAAATAGTTAAGAATACAGTACTTTCCCAGGTCCCTGAGTCCCTGAGAAGCAGACTACTCCTCTCCTGACCATCCTTTTCCTGTAATTAATATAACATATATACAATTTCTTGCTGACAACATTAAAGAATCTTCTGTCCTTGGAATTTAGAAGTTGCTCATGATATGTTTTGTTGTAAATATACTTACATTTGCCTTGTTTGGAAATGGCTCTATTGATTTGAGTTTTTAAGCATAAGACCTTTGCCAAATTGGGGGAGTTCTCAGCCATTATGTCTTGCAATAGTTTTTCGTCCTGATTCCATTTTCTGTCCTCTGAGAGCAATGACATTGGTGGTGAGTGCTTTGTCCACATGTGCCTGACACACTGTTCATTTCCCCCATCTATTTCCTGTCTGTATTTCAGTAGTTCAGGTTGGTTAATAACTTGTGCTTAAGCTCATCGATCTTACCTTCACCGCCCAGATTCCTCTGCTTAGACAATTCATTCGGGTTTCACTTTGGTATTTGTAATGTTTTGGCATAAAAATGTCATTTTGTTTTTCTCCAATTTTCTATTTCTCTGCTCACAATTTCTCTTGTTTTCTGCAACTTCTACTGCATCTGCCATGGTCTTTGTTCCTCACCCAGGCATTCTACACCAATCCCCTCTATATTTCTGTCAGAGAGATCTGGAATGTGTCCCCTTGGAACTGGATTCTGTGAGTGACCTGTGTGTTTCATTCTAGTGACTGAATCTCTGATTGATAATATGGTAAGGGACTTTATTGACATCTGACCATTTGTGATATTATGCAAAGATTCTGAGTCTCATCAAAACTGTTTTCTACTAGTTCCTCTCTGATAGAGTTCCTAAGGGGAGTGCAGAAGACACCATACCATTATTGTAAGTTGGGGTCACGTTTTCAGACTTCCATTGGTCGGCACTGGCATCAAGTGGGAAACAGGGTTCATTAACACTGCTGGGCATGGCTGGCACGTCAGCAGACCCTATGACATTACTGCTAATGCTACCTGTCCGGGAGGAGAGGGGAGTCACACTTTCATCTCCACCCAGCCTCCATGGACACTGCAGGTGAGGTCATCACTGCTGGGCACTAGTGACTGCTCCATGTTTTCATTAAATCTTCTCTGACCCAGGGAACAGGAACCTTGAGGGCTCTTGCCTCACTCACAACTGATGGGATTCCAATAAATTCAACAATGCCCAGTTTTATTTGGTTCTAGAGATTGAACCCAGGGCTTTGTGCAAGCTAGGCAGGCACTCTACCAATTGAGCCCCATCTCCAATCCCAAAGAGAAAAATTCTCAACATACTGACCTGGCGATTTACTTCTTTCCCTCCTAGCTTTAATGTTTTACATTAAAAATGATTATGGATCCACAGGGTTGAGAAAAATGTCTCGCTAAGTCCTCTCTACCAGTTTCCCACAATACTGATTTATTTTTTTATAGCTGTGGCTCGTGTCAGCACAATAGGACAGGAGTCTTATTCAGATTTGATTAGCCAGTTGTGAATGCCATTATGTATTTGGGTATGTATATATAATTCCTTACAACTATACCATATCTGTAACTTTCTTCACTGCTAACCATGATCACTATGTTCAACAGCATTGTCACCACAAGGCTGCCACAGGTCTACAGCCACCCTGCTTACCCTATTTTATGACCATTTCTTTAGCGAGGTTATCTTGTGAAGGTTATACAGATAGGATTTGTTCCTTATGAAATATTTTTGAAACTTAATTTTCTTGTGGTTCACCCAAGTGTGAAGTACAGTAACAGTTCACTCCTTTAATTCCTTAGCTGTGTTCTATAAACAAATGTACCATAGTTATTTAATAGTTTATCCACTAAAGGATGTGTATAAGAAATTTCCAATTTGGGGCTATTATGAATATGTTTTAGTATTTGTGTGCAATATTCTAAATGGAAATATGCATTCAATTCTCTGGGGTATACACCAGAGATTAGTTGTTGGTTCATCCAGTAAGTCCAATTTCAGATTTTAAAAGAGCTGTGTAATGGTTTTTCAGAGTGGCTATGAACTGCATCCCTTAGAGGCAGGACTGAGTTGGTTTCTATAAATTCGGTTGTTTTGTTTGTGTGTTTTGTGGCAGGATCTCACTATGTGACATTAGTTGACCTTCAACTCACAATGTAGACAAAGCTGACCTCAAACTCACAGAGATCCACCTGCCTTTGCCTTTGGAATTAAAGGTGCTCACCACCATACCCAACATCTCTTCATTCTGGCCCAGTGATTTTTATTTACTTGCTTTTATTGATATAATTCACTCTTTCGAACTGGACAATTCAGTGGCTTCTAGAATATTTACAAGTGCAATACAAGTGCTCTCTAACTAGAAAGTGAAGAAACCTAGTACTCAATAGCTGCCTCTTCCTACTGAAGCCTAGCGGCCATCACTTGTTAATCACTTTTAAATTTCACAATCTTTTCAGTTTCTTTATACAATGTTCTTTTTTTTCCTACCTGAAAATATATCATCTGAGTGAACACAAGTGAGAACGCCCTGAAGTAGAGCAAGCTCATTGGCTTATGTCTGCTGAAGTAGAGCTAGCTTTGAGCTGCAACTACTCATTGGCTTATGTTTGTTTATTCATTGCTGTGCCCCTTGGAGTCCAGAGAAGGTTCTGGCACAAATCTGTTCACGTTTATCTCTCATCTCTCAGTGTAAACAAAATAAGAGATGTGCAAGTGAATGAAACAATTCCAGAAGGCCTTTGTGCTAATTCATAAGATAACCCAGGAGCTTGTTACAGAGGCACATTCACAGGCTCTAGTCAGAAACCTGAGGCAGATCCCCCAGTTCTGGGATCTGAGAGCATTCAGTTTTGTTCAACCTTCTGTGCTCTCAGTGTGACCAGCCCTGCATCAGCATTGCTGCTTATGTATGTGCAGTGCGCGCGCACTCCCTGGCAGCAGCTGAAGACATGAGAAGGAAGAAAACTCATTCTGTCTAAAGGACTTTGCTGGGAAGCTCCAAAACAAACCAGGAAGTGGTTCCTTTGATGCCAAGGAGGACAGAAGCTTGAATCCAGATGTGGGAAGTCACTGGCTCAGTTGAACACTTTGTTTGGCCTTGACACATCTTTGTTAAGTGTGGTGAATAACAGTACTTGACCCAAATTATCATTATGAGGACTAAATGAGCTAAATCACATCATGTGTGTGTGTGTGTGTATACCTTCACATGTATATGAGTGTACACACACACACACACACACACACACACACACACACACAGCTAGACCATAATACACTAACTTCCAATCTTCAAGACAGAGGATAAGACCTAAGAATTTCATTAAAGTGCTCTTAGAAGAATGGCCCCGTACACACATCTCTGTTGTAGCAAGTTCCCTTCCCCCACTCTCCTTAGATTGATCTTATTAGTGTGCACAATAATAGGCTTCCCTATGACATTTGCATGGACACATATCACTGCACCCTGTCATATTTGTCTTATTGCCCTCTTCTATCCTCCTGTCTCTACCATTACTCTTTTCCCCTTCACTCCAAATAGCTCCCCTTCTAAATCCATGTCACATGTATGTGTGCATGATTGCCATTGAGGTCCTAGGGCCTGCTACATGTTGGGTTAGTGTCCTACCACTGAGATGTATCCCTACTCACACATTTTACTTTATTTTTGACATGAGGTCAAAATGAGCATGACATTGATGCTCAGGTTGACTTTGGACTCAATGTAGATCAGGTAGGCTTTGAACTTACAATCCTCCTGTCTCAATGACTCAAGTAATTTGCATAATAGGTGTGTACCACCAGGTCCAGCTTCTCCCCTTCATAAGGCAGATGGTACTTAGTCCCTGTGAGAAAGCATCCAATGCCCCTGGTCCCCTAGAGCAGCGTGGCTCTCATTTCTTGAGATTCACTGAAGTTTACTCCCACTTCTGTTCCACATCTATGTTTAGTGTACTGGCTGGTTTTGTGTGTCAACTTGACACAGGCTGGAGTTATCACAGAGAAAGGTACTTTGGGTGAGGAAATGCCTCTATGAGATCCAGCAATAAGGCTTTTTTTTTCAATTAGTGATCAAGGGGGGAAGGCCCCTTGTGGGTGGTACCACCTCTGGGCTGGTAGTCTTGGGTTCTATAAGAGAGCAGGCTGAGCAAGCCAGGGGAAGCAAGCCAGTAAGAAACATCCCTCCATGGCCTCTGCATCAGCTCCTGCTTCCTGAGCTGCTTGAGTTCCAGTTCTGACTTCCTTTGGTGATGAACAGCAATGTGGAAAGTGTAAGCTAAATAAACCCTTTCATCCCCAACTTGCTTCTTGGTCATGATGTTTGTGCAGGAATAGAAACCTTGACTAAGACACTCAGACACCCTGGAATATATGACAAATTTATAACCACTTTACAGTGTTTCTGATTATCCAGGCTCTTACTGTAGAGTCACAAATTACCAGTGCACTAAGAGGCCTAGAAGATGTTATAAACAAGTGAACTGAATTTGGAGGGGCTGAGACACAGCGAAGGTTTAAGGACCCTATGTACAAAAGGCCATGTCCATCTTCTCCCCATTGATATTTGGCCTCTCCTAGTCAGATATGGATTCTTCTAGTTGGCATCTATATTTCAGACTTTTAAAGTAACCTGGCTAAGATGATATGTGTGTGAGTCAGTATAATGTGGTCCATCCTGCCATCCTGTTCACAGTCATACCAGCACTTGGTACATTGCTTGGTTCCTAGAATGTACCCATATGAGATATGTGCACAGAGAGAAAACTGGCTTGCAAATGTTAAGATGCCCTTTTGCTATTGTCTCCTTTAAGGAGACACACTGACCCTAATGACACACTTGCCTCGGGTGTCAGCTCCCAGCCCCACCTGTATCCTGAGTCTGTCTTCTCCGTGTGCTACAATAAGAGAAGTGGAAAAATCAGTGAATTAAGCAGATGACTAATGGGGGATGTTTCTCCAGGTCTGAGTGTTTGGTGAAGCTCTGGATGAAAGTAACTTGTGCAGACAGCCACAGAAGCCGCTTACTATGAGCACGAATTAAGCAAAATAAAAAGCTGAAAAAAAAAAACCAAAGACATAAAGATAAAATCTCATAAGCCTTAAGTGTTGGCATATTCCTTTGATAATAAAGTAGCCAAGGGGAAGCACACAGCAGCTGCTATTTTTTGCAGCTTTGTATAGCAGCCAAGTTCATACATTTGAAACTACACTGTCCAAATCTTACCATCGCCTGGTACCATCATAAGATCATGGGCAAGCTCCTGGGGCTCCAGTCTGTATACATAAAGCACAGGAGATGTGTACCTCCTTGGATTTTTCAGATGTCCTAAGGTAATGTGTCCTGCATCATGTTCCATAGATAGCAATGAGTATTGCCAGCAAAAAGACACTGATGTGTGCATGTCCCGTGTGCTACCTAGTCAGGCTGGTCTAGGGATGGTGTTCTGGATGCTTCTCTTAGGATATGGCTCCTGAAACCACTTAATGAAGAGGACAATTAGATGCAGAAGTCAATGTTCCCCACCTGCAGTTCAGCGGTGGCCAGGGGATGGCAGGGTTTCTCCAGGTGAAGCTGACATCACCTTTAATGAAATATACTGACCTTAATGGCACACTTTGCCTCATTGTCAGCTCCCAACACCACCTATATCCTAAGCCCCTCTATTCCTTGTGCTGCATTAAGAGAAATGGAGAACAGTGGATTATGGAGGTGACTAGTAGGGATGTTTCTCCAGTTCTGAGCATTTGGTGAAGCTCTAGAATAAAATAACTTGAACAAATGGCTATGGGAGAGGGTGAACTCAAGGTTGTGACCAAGGCACATCCACCTTGTTCATACCCAGGCTTAGGGGATAAAGGAAGGAAGTGTTTGGCTACATCTTAGATCCAGCCTTTCACTTGGGCAAGACCAAGAGACTTTGATGGAAAAGGGTGAGATCCAAATCATAGCATTTTTAAAGGGACCCCATTGGGTATGTCAGGACCAAAAAAGAAAGAAGGTGGGGGTAGAGAAAATGAAAGAGGGGTTCATATTTCCACTTCACCATCATCATTAAACGACTTCCACAGCAAAGGCAGAGAAAGGCAAAACAAACAGTTCTGTAACTTGTCCAGTTGCTCAAAGTGCTGGGAAGTAAAAACAAAGGAAGGTGCAGCAGTAATCAGCTGGCTAGAAGAACACGGTAGGCGCTCTGCAAGACAGGCTTCAGGTGTCTAGGCAGAGAAGACCACACAACAAAAGCTGCATCTGGAGGTGGCTCTGTGCTCCGGAAGCACCCCAAACACAGAGAGCATCATCAGTAGAGAGGCTGAAGAGAAGCCCAGCAGAAAGAGAAGCCCAGCAGAAAGAAGCAAAATGCAAAATCCCAAGACATTCCACTGCTGGACTCACAGAACACTGTCCAGGGTCCTGATAAAGGGGACTGGGCTGCAGAGTGATGAGATCCCTGAGGACAGATGCCAGATGAGGCTTTATCACAATGGTCCAGCAATCATCCAGATGAATGAATGCCTGTACCACCATCCGTTAATTCTCTAACAAGATTCCACAAACTTTAATGGCATGCACCCAGCTTGAGTTAGCCCAAGGAAGGAGACCCTTTTTTTTTTTCACCACATTTAACTGAAAGACAGGATGCAAAAGCACATATAAACCAAAGCCAGCTCTGTCAGATCTCAGATGATCATTTGTATAGTTTCTTCTTCTTTCTCTACCCTCTAGAGTCCAGAGCACTGGAGGTGGTTCCCACGTTGAATCATGAACCCAGGTTTAGCAAAGCAGTGGCTGCCTGTCCTTCTGAGGAGCTCTGTAGTTGGAGGCTGGATAGCACAGCTGGTGCTTGTGACCATCTGCACGGAAGGGTCTGACTCTATTCCACCCCTAACTTTTGCTCCAAGGCAATGGGGGCCCCATGTGTTTCTTAACAGTGTATCCTCAGTGTCCGGAGGAAACCCACCCTGGTTAAGTACAAGAGTCACACCTAGGAGGGGTTGAACCTGCCCAAGAGTTCTCGTCTCTGATCTTGCCTTTGTAACTTTTTTTCACATTCAAAATTACTTCAAATTAAACAAAAATAGCAGTAATGCTAGCAGGCAAAAAAGAAAAAGAAACAAACACAAGAAAAGGAGGAGGGAAGAAAAAGAGAGGAAGAAAGAAAGAAAGAAAGAAAGAAAGAAAGAAAGAAAGAAAGAAAGAAAGAAAGAAAGAATCAAAGCAACTCTGGGTGCCTTCAGTTACCGCTGTCACTCCGAAGCCACCTTGCCCTGTCTCCTGCCCCCAAAGCTCTGGATGTTCCACAATATCCTTCACAATAAGTGTCTGGCAGCGCCCGAGTGAGGAGGATGCTGGCTGCCAGGCTTTCCAAGAGCTCCCACCATCAGCCAGCTTCCCCTGTCGGTGCCAGCGCCTCAGCAAGGCAATTGAAGGATTTTATTATAATGGCACTTTGCGGAGCTCACTCAACCCGTCAAAATAATTGTTTGACTTAATGTGAAATCTGAGCTTCGCAGCTGCATGAAGCTGTCCTCCTTGGGATCGCGGGGCTGGCTGCTGGCACTGCGGGTGCACATTTCAGAGTCTAGAATTAACAGCAGTTTCGAAGCCTCCCTAATTAGTTACAGTGCTGCCCGAGGTGTCATCTGATTTTATTTTATTTTATTTTTTTATGAGCCAAATAACATATTGCCGCTTAAGTTTCTGGAAGACAGGGAGCTATAAATAAAACCACAATTTACTTGAAGTCTATCACACAGATATACCAAGTTCAGAAGTTACTTTTTCTTTAACTAATGAGATAAAAACTTAGTCTGCAGAGTGTGTGTGCAAATGTGAACATCACAGCCTTACAGGGAGGAAGGAATTCTCCAAAGGCCAGGGAGACTGTGCAGCTGAGGGAGGATCTGCTTATCCTACTCGCAAGAGCTAAAGTCTGCAGCTCCCACACAAACCAGAACTCTGTGCCTCCTGCCCAGGAGACTACAGGTTTCTCCCTTCCTGACCCAGGCCTTGGTTTCCCTATGTCCCCTGAGAAGGATGGTGTGCCTGCTGCTTCTCTTGCTTTGAAATCAATGCTGAGACACCTTAGGCAACCCAAACAGTTCACGCCTATGATTGGTGGTGTGATGTCACAGTTAAAAGGTTGAACTTGGGGCGAGGGGCAGACAGCTTGATTTCAAGCTTGCCATTCATTACTACATTACTACAAATTCAAGAAAATCTCTCAATATGCTTCTCACTTCCTTCACTTGGTTGAAACTATGTAGTCAGCCCAGGTGGTTTACACACCCAGTTGGGTGTTTCTTATGAGAAAGAACACAGTCTTATTTGTTACAGAATGGTTAGAACAGGATGCCCAACTGAGCACTCTACTAAGACAGACATGGAGAAACAGGAACCACATGTTCTCTCTGCAACTTGGATGCTAAAACGGAAATCAATTCAACCTGATTTTAGAGGCTAGGAAGGGTGGAGAAAGGAAGGTAGAGAGAGGTTGAAGCTGATCAGAGCATCCTGCATGCATGTGTGGGGATATCAAATTCAATGCCAGATGCAATATTCATAATTAATGTGCTAATCAGGAAATTAAAACTAAACAGGCTACAGTTGTAGCTTGGTGGTAGAGTATTTGTGTAGTAATCACAGGTCCTAGGTTCAATCCCAACACTGCCTAAAAAGGTAATAGCAAACAAATTAATTAATAAGCAAAGAAGTACATAAGCTTAATCAGTATAGTCAAATTGCTTGTAACTTGGAGAGAGAATGGGGCAGACCCTCCCCGCATGTAACACAGAGTGCATCTTAAATAGGCAACACAGACCTTCCAAGTAACAATGCTTAGGGCTCACATGCCACCAAAGTGTGTGAGCCTCCAAAGGTTACATTTTTCTCAAGCAGATCTCTATTCTGCTCATAATATTAAACTGTGTAGTGCAATTAGTAAAACACATAGTGCAAAAATATGGGGAACAATTAGAAGAAAAGATCAAAAATCACCAAAACACTAATTTATAGGGGAAAACAACCCTGTGTGCAAGACATATTCAAGGCACATGCCCTGCTGGCCTCAAAAACTGTGATGCCAATCTCTGGAGTTAAAGTGAAGGCAGTCTCCTGCTAAGGAGCTGTGTGAGCTTGGCCTGTCCTTTCTCTTCTCTGAGCTTAAATTTTCTGCATTCCCCAAATACAGCTGTGATAAGTGCAGTTGAGGGTGAAATGAAAGTGTGCACACTGAGGGCTCAAGATGATGTCCGTAGCACCCTCCATGTACCACAGATGTTATTAGGCTTTTCATACCACAGTTTCACCAAACATGAAAGATCAAAGAGACACAGAGGATAGGGCTCAGGAGGACGGCTGGATCCTTCTGCAACTACAAGCACTTGGCTTCTGCCTGGTGCTCCCCAGCAATGGGAGAAAAAATGCTGCTGACTGCTATTCCAACACTGTAACAATGTATAAAGTAGAGCCTGCTGAGAGAGGGTATGTGGGGAGCTGGCAACTCTTCCTTGGGTCCTGGCAGATGGATGGTGGCTGTAGGAGCTTCTGGTTGGCTGCAAACTGCTCCTGATACATGTCAGGACACTGCCTTAATAAGACTGTGCACGGCAAAGCATGCTTTCTTCTCTAGTTGGTTCCTGTCCCACATTGCTACACAGTTGCCAGAAAGAGTAAAGAATGTGCATGGAACAAAAGCAACTGAAAAGCGCATCTCTCCACTCCAAGGCTTCTCCAGAGCAGAAGTTAACAACTCAAGCACTAGAGAACAAAGAATGATTATCTCAGCATCCAGGGCCAAGGCCACATCATGATCTTAGCACCCAGCAAAACTGCACTCCTACCATGGGATGAGTTTCTTTTATACCCAAAATGCCTTCCCTGCATCTAATCTAAATCTTTTGTGTGGCAAATGGAATCCATTTCTCCCCAGGTCTCAGGAACACTGGAGCAGTCTCTACTTATTCATGCAGAGTGAAAATAAGGATCTCAATGTCAAAGCCTGCTAGCATGTGTCAGGCTGCCAGGGGCTACCCACACCGCTGGCTGTCCAATAGTCTTCTTGGGGAGATATATATATATATATATATATCCTAAATCACTGTTAAAAAGTGTCCACAAAAGCATCACAGAGTCCTGCACCATGCCTGGAGATGCCAACAGCAGACAGAGATGGAGAGCAGAGCTTATTTTCCCGTACAAACAGAAGCATTGCTGATCTGATAGCACCTCTCACAGCTTCTCATCTACCACACATCTAGCTGGTCAGTAACGTTTATACACAGAGAATTTGTTCTGTTCAGGTACTGTTTTGGAAGTCTGGGGTGGCAGCAATAAAGCAAAGAACAAGAAACAAACTTGGGGGTCTGGAAAGATGGCTCTGTAGTTTAGATCATTTGTTGCTCTTGCAAAGGATCCAGCAGTAGCTGTGTAGAACACAAGCAGCCATGCGTACTAAGACCAAGTCAACTGGAAAGGAGTTCAGCAAGAATATTAAAGAAAACAGCTCACCCACCACTGTTCAGGCACAGCATCCAGAAAAGCAAAGTCATTTTACTCCATTTTATAAGGAAACAGGGACTATGACAGGCTATGGAGACACAACTACTAGACTAGCCGAGCTGTTCTAGCTCGCTCCTGCATGCATGAGTTTGCTAAGGCTTCTAGAACAAGGTCTGAAGTAACTTTGACATCCATTTTTTTAACCAAGGGTCTCAGCATGATTTGTATGCTTTTTTTCTAGAATGTACATCAAAATTCTCCCAGCTTCCAACTCAAATGCAACTCCAAAGTCATTTTACATTTTGCAATACTTGTTACATCAGAACCCAACTTCTCAGCACTCAGGTCTATATTCTTGTTAGGCATCCCTGACAACATATCACAGACTGGGCAGCTTCAGAGACAGAAGTTGGGCTGGGAAGATGAGTCAGTAGGTTAAGAGTATCTAATGAACAAGCATGAGGGTATGAGTTCAAATCCCTATCACCCACATAAAAGTTGACCAAGGCCATGCAAACAACCACCTACAAACTTCCATAGTGGGAGACAGGGACAGGTAGGTTAGAGGGGTGAGGGTGGGCTGGTTGACTGCCAGCCTAGCTCCAGATGGCATTCAAGACCCCATCTCATAGAAATAAGACAGAAAATGATAGAGTAGGACATATGACCATTCCTTTGGTCTTTGTATGCACAAGTAAACATTTCATACACATGCATGTGTATACCATGCATACACACATGCACACACCACACACATGAATGTATACACTATACACACATACATATACCACACACATGCATATACCACATACACACATGCACATACACACGTATTTGCATACACCACACGTACACACACATGTATACACACACATGTATACACACATGTGCATGTGTAAAAAACAGACAGTTATCTTCTCCCAGTTCTGTATTCTGGAATTGCAAGTCCAAGCTGTTAGGAAGGCTTAGTTTCTCATGAGGCTTTAGCTGGCACTCTCCCCCAAAATTCTTATGTGGCCTTTCTTCCTTGTGGGCATCCCTCGTGTCTCTTTCTGTACCCAGATTTCTCTTTTCATAGAGAATCTTGTCAGCTTGGATGGGGCTTCAAGTTAAAGAACACATTTTAGTTGAGCTATCTCTTGTAAGTCCAAGTTGAGGAGCATGTTGAGTGCTGTGAGCGTGTGGTGAAGGCTCTAGAGACAGACTTTCAGAGGGAGACAAGTCTGTCAGCTATGCTCCTTTTCTTCCTTCCTTCCTTTCTCTTTCCTTACTTCTTTTCTTCTTTTTATTTTTCTTCCTCTGTTCCCTCCTCTTTGTTCTCCTGTCTCTGTCTACCATTTACCACTCTTTGTCTGTCACTCTGTCTCTCTGTCATTTTTCTCCCCCCCCCTTCTCCTTTGCCCCCACCACCTCCATTTCCCAACCCTCCCTTCAAAGCAGTTATAAAATCAGAGAGTCACAACAGCCTTTGAAGGCAAGGTGTCTTTCTCCAGGACACCTCACGCGTCTGCTCACCTTCAGACCCAAATCTCAGCCTGAGGCAGCAGGGGAAAGAGGTGGGCATGAGAGGCGAAAAGGATACATTTGTTCCCGATCCTTTGGCCATATAATTCTTTCTTTCTTCCTCACTGTATTAGTCTCACTGTCATTTTAATAAAGTGACTCGAGGTTATGAGAGAAAAGAAGTCACCATCTCATGTCCTTTGAGCTCCCTGAGGGATTATGGGATTTTACATAATTAAATATGAGCCGTGCAATATCCCTCCCTCCTGCCTAGGTAGACTGTCTATCACTCCCTCCCTGTTTCTCAGATCCTATTTCAAAGTGGAAAATGTGAATCAGTATGAAAATTGCCTCTTCTTGCACCTTCTACCCCTTGCCCCAAGTTTCTTCTGCCCACATCCTATTGCTACTCAGTGCTGCCCAGCCCCAGGTCTGACCACCTGACTCTGAAGCCACACCACCTCAGCTGAGACCTGGGTATGAGAAGGCAGGCTACCTGGACTCAAGGTCTGACTCATATATCCAAGCCTCAGATGCTCTGTGGAACTTGGGATAACTTGAACCATTTTCTTAACTATGTCTCTCCCATGGTGGTATTATAAGGCCTGGGATGGCTGATGCTATAAAGCATGTTAGCAATTAAGAAATGCTTAAGAGTGGAGGTACAGCCAGGCAGTGGCTTTAACCCCAGCACTTGGGAGGCAGAGGCAGGTGGATTTCTGAGTTCGAGGCCAGCCTGGTCTACAGAGTGAGTTCCAGGACAGCCAGGGCTACACAGAGAAAGCCTGTCTCAGAAAAAAAAAGCGTGGCGGTGCTGAGGGGTGACAGTTACCCATGGGACTCAACATGCCATGGGTATGGCTTCTCTTCCCCAAAGACACCCTTATGCTCTTCAGTGTCACTGGGGGCCACTGGAGTGGCCATGAAGAACAGCCTTCTTGGGGAAGATGATAAGAGAAGAGATGGTACAGATTAACCCAGGGGTCAGCCTTCACTGTCCAGGCAAGAGTAAAATAATGAAGCAGACTAAATATCTGTTTAAAATAAGAGTCAGGGCACATGGGAATTAGAAATTGTCTTTCAAACCCCACCTTACAAAAGCATGACCCTGCTAAGGGAGACACCCTATAGGCAGAATCCCACCCAGCACTCCTACAGGAGATGCCTGTGTTGAGCTGACAGTCCCTCTGACTGAGGGTTCCCTGAAGACCGTTCAATAAGTGGGAATCATCCTCCTGTCCCTTCTCTGGCCACACCAGAATGCTCAGAACACACCCCGGCAAGGAGAAAGTGCCTGTGTGTTCACACCCCAGAGCTCCCAGGAAGAGCACCTGTGCTTCCCTGTCACCTGGGGAAATTGCCACAGAGGGTGTCCCAGCTGGCCCTTTGTCCCCCGTATGCAGTAAGCAGTTTTCTGACAATTGTACTGCTGGTCTCTTCCTATTTCTGTCTCACTTCCTTTTTGCTCCCAGTGTTCCTGGGATCTGCCAGCCATGTGAACGGCCAGCATCCAAATCCTTGCCTCAGGACCTGCTTCTGGGACTCAGACTGACACAGCAGCTATTCAACACTCTGAAAATAGCCCTCTTCAATACCCGCAACAGCCAATTAGCCTGTTACATCTTGCATACCTTCAACAACAGGGAGTTTACCACGTCCCGAGTTAGCCCAATCCTTTCTCAGACCGTTTTGATCATTACAAATAAAACTAAAATTTCTGCCTTTCTGAACACCAGCCATCCGTCGCAGTTCTGCAGCCATCAGCAGGTCTTGTATGACATCACTTCAACTCTCCTTGGTATTGTGGTCCTCCTTTTGGTCAATAGCTGGTTTCCAATGCAATAATGAACCAGATACAAGATTACAAGTGGGTTCTGGCCAGCTAAGAACAGGGCAGCAGCAGCAGCAGCGGAATGATCCCTCCTTTATCCTGCGTCTACACATCTCTTTAATGTTATCTTGGATTGGTTCATCTGAGAATATGGCACACTCCAAGTAGGAGTCTTTGAATCTGTGGGCAATCATAGATGGTCACAGCCAGAATAGCCTGGAATGCCCATCAGTTGTGGCACCTGTAGAGGGAAAGGAAGCAAAGTGTGATCTAGGGCAGGGATGACCTGTATCCATAGTTCAGACAGTCCTCCTGCGATCATTAGAAGTGATATCTCCACCAGGCTGTACCCATTTCCCATTCACCGGTCTCTGTCACACTTTCTCTCCTTTATGCTTTCTGGGTTCTGGTAACCACTCTTCTATCCTCTCCTTCTCAATCCATGTTTCGGCTTCCACACAGAACTGAGAGCACACAGTATTTGTCTTTCTCTGCCTGGCTTATTTCATGTAACTCGATGCCCTCAAGGCCCATACTTGTCACCAAAAATAACAGAATTTCATTCTTTTTATAGTTGAATAATGTCCCATTGTGTATAATACTGTGAAGATTAAGTCTTTAAGAAGAAATAAAGGGTGAGAATTAAGATGATCTCAACAGCTTGGAAAGCTTCACCTAGCCTGGGAGTCTCTGATCTAACTACACTGTATTCAGAGGAAAGGACAATGTAGAGGGCAGGGTTCAAGATGGGGATTGTGTAGCTGAAGATAGGAAGGGGAAAGGGGGTTTCGTTCAAGCAAGAATGGGGAACTTAGCTGCTTTTGAAGTCGCACTCCATTGTTTCTTTTTTGAAACTACCAGGTGTTTGGGGTCAAGGTCAGTTGATTTGCTTCAGCAACTCTGAGTTCCATTTTGGGCCTTTGTTTGGGGGTGGAGTTCTTGACATGGTGCATTTCCTTTATCTACTCTCCCACCAATGGACAAAGCTTGGCTCTATATCTTGTCTATTATAATTCTGCAGTAAAGGTGAGTGTACCTATGTTTTTGACAGTGGCTTTCATTTCCTTTGAATGCATCCCACATGGGAGTTGCCACTAGGCTTCAACACATCTTCTTTTCATCTTTCCTGATATCTCAAGGTAGGAAGCCCACTGCATGGTTGGACCTGAACCACATCTTTTTATATCTCTAAATTCAGTATCAAGACTTAAAGCCTTATAACAGAAAGGTTTTATTCCTTTTTTTTTTTCAGAATGAGAAACTTCTTATTTGTATTTTCTCACAGGGAAACTCTTGCAGCTAGGATTTAACCAGGTCATTTCATAACCATTTTTGATTAATGGTTCATAAGGGGACACCAACTAGTGGTTATTAGAGACCTTGATTCTTCCAGAGAAAGAGAGATAGAGACAGGGACAGAGGAGACAGAATATGCTAGAGTCATCCATTGATCCTCCTCTCTTCCTTTCCCACTTTAGAACAAATCTGGACAAGGACCAGGATGTTCAGGTGCCCTGAAAGGAGACATGGTTAGTACACTAAACATGACACAGCAGAAACGTGCAAACTCCTGAGTCCTGAGTGTCGCTGATGAGCTAATGAGTTGCATTTCTTTTTCCAGATATGAAAAAAAGGAACAAACTACCTTAATGTTAGGTCACCCTTGTTCCTTACAGATAAAAACATTCTGAGAGACCCAATCTTTTAAGTTCAGACTCCATTTTAGATACAGGCTAGTATCACTTTCCAAGTTACCCCCCAATAAACCTGAGCTTCACTCCAGTTTCTAGGCGAACCCCAACAAGACCTACCTCTCTAGGTTTGTCTCCCCCAACAAATCCATCATTTCCAGGTCAATTACAACAAGCCTGCACCCTGTCTAACAACCACCAATGCAGAGGGAAGCAGAGTTTATGGTTTGTCTCCCAGCACCGGCCAATTATGCTAAAAGCCGTAGTAGCACTCCAATTAGATAACTGCCAGGCTAGACTTCCTCACCCCTTGCTTGCCACTCTCTATAAAACCTTACTCCATAAGTGTTCATGGTTCTTCTCTACCAAAACCATTCTGTTGGCGGTAGGCTGAGCCCAAACTCGCTTTAATAAAGGTCCTGGTGTAATTGCATCAAATTGGTTCCTGGCTGGCCTTTCGAGATTTACTAACACTTTCTTGGCACTACAATTCTCTTTCTGAAACTACTGTTTCAAATATTCTTATGTCTATGCTTTCTACTGATTATGAAATTCCTGGCAAGTTAAGCACACCTTTGAGACTTCCCAAAATATACACTAGGAAGATTCACAACCAACAACCAACTAGCTGGCTTGTTTTAGGGTTTAGACTAGTGGAGCACAGCTGGTGTTTTGTAGGTATTTGTGCCTCTTCTCTTTTCTCTCCAAATCTGAATGAGATAGTAATGAAAACTCCAGGCTTTGAAATCACTCAGGTGTGCCGCGTTTGAATCAGGACACTTTGATTGTGATCATTAGTGGGCCCCATGTTCCTTGTCTATGAAAGATACTTGGTATAAGCATCTGTTTCCAGGTCACAGTGCAGATGAAGGAGAGATGGATGCAATGGTGGACAATTTGTAATCCCAGTGTCTGTTGCCCACGTGTTTAAACCTGATTTCAATCCCCAGAACCCTCGTAAAAAGTTGGTCGTGGTGGCACATGCTTGTAATCCCAGCTCTGGAGACCACAGACAGGCGGGTCCTGGAGCTCACTGGCAGTCAGTCTGATACAATCAGCATACCCCAGGTCCCAAAGACCCTCTTTCAATAAATAAACACAACAACCCAGACTAGGCAGCTGAAGAACCTCACCAAAGACTAATCTCTACCTTGCACACACACATGCATACACCTGCACTAGCACATATGTAAATACACACACACACACACACACACACACACACACACACGCTTGTAGTACAAAACTATAAACAGACAGAAAAAATCCCACAGGTGATAAATCAGTTGTCCAGGTCTCAACACATGAATGTACTATATATTAAACATTTAATGTGTATTAACTAGTTTTATTTTTATTTAATCATCTGAGAAAATTATAAAGTTGATAAGAAATTAATATTGTCCCCCCCTTCCAACAGTTTCACTTCCTCTGCTTAAGTAGAGTCTAACTTTGCTCCAGGTCCCCCTGGGGACATACATCATCCACCACTGAGCACACTGCCGAATCTTTGAACAGATGTCTTCACCAAGAAGATCCTATTTCTCCAAAATGTCTGTCTTGTGGAGATATAACACGTGATCAAACTTTGGCATATGAGGAAGGTAACTGGGTGGTCTTGGCCACTTTTTCTCTCTCTCAGGGCAACTCTATCAGAAGAAACTCTCTCTTTGAGCTGATGTTTTCTCATCCATTGTATCCTTTGGAGCAGCAGAAAACTTCTCCAGCAGGGAGCCTTGGGATTGCCTGGAGCTATTCAGAGAAACTTGAGCCTTTGAAGACTTGCTTGAGTTGTTATCCACCCAGTCCAGAGTTCCCACCCTGCAAAACAATTCCATGCTTCTAAACCAGTCTGGGGAGATGTTTCTGTTATCTGCGACCCAACACTTCTGAGCTGATGAAGCTGGTCTCTAACGTTGTGCTGCTCTGAACTTGAACCTCTATGACCAGCTTAGAAATGAGGTAGTAAAATTATAGACTGACAGAAATCAGAGTTTCTCCTGCCCCTATTACCTAAATGAGAAGGGGCAGCCCCAGGGATGGGAAGCAACTCACTCCACAGCTACTACGAACCAAAGCCGAAATGCACACCCATGTTTTATTAGACGTTTAAATCCTTTACTTGCATGTCACTACCTGTGTCATAGAAGTTGAAAGGCTGATGGTATTCGTAACATGAGAAAATAGAAGAAAACCAAGAAGCTCACATTGTGTGCAGATTCTCTGGGAGATCTGCTGATTCCCAGGAGTATCCAGCATGCAGCTTCCAATATACCAGTGCTCAGATCCATCTGGTGTTTTTCACATCCTGATGTAAGTGGAGCAAAATGCCAGAGCAGAACTCAATGAACACTCCTGAGAGACTGATTGCCCTCAGGACATGTTGTGGATCAGAGCGATGACAAGGCCATGGTAAAGTGCTACAGGGAGGCTGGCTTGACCCTGCTGTTTAAACACACTATCCTCAACACTGAGCAGCAAGCAGCAATTCCAAGACATACCAAGGGCTGATGTGGGACACAGGAGGAGGCCCGGTTTCTGAGTGAACCAGGAATATATCTGAGGTCACATTATTTCCCTCCATTTACACAAACTGTGGCCACTAGCTTGGAGTTTCCATGCTCCAAGAGAGCCTGGAATCACAGCGTGAAGAGATGGTCCCACAGTATGGCCCCTTAGTGCTCCAGAATTTGTAACCCTCCTCATTCATTTACATGGGGGTAGAGGAGGGGGGGAGGATTATGCATTTGCAATGACACAGCCATGTAACCAACACCAATATCAGCAACCAGGGTTGTATAAACACCACTGCAGGCACTTTGCCCAGGAATGGATGGGTTTTTAGGCCACTTAATTCCCACAGTAACCCAGAAAAAAAATGACCCCTGTTTATCCAGTCAAACACCTAAGACATAGCAGAGCTACTGAATTCTCCTATGTTAGCTCATCCAACTTCACACTCTGGTTTGCTTTTATTGTTAAACACTGAAAAAATAAAATCCCCAGGGAGGAAAAACTCATATAACATGTTGAAAAAAATCAGACGGAAAACAAAATCTACACCTCAAATGACCTCAATTATTTTTACTGAGAGGTGGGAGAAGACTAAAACTGAACAGGATACACAGTGCCCTGCTGAGGTCTTTGGAGACTCTGGAAGGTTTTTATTTTCCTTTACACACTCCTATGATTTTTTTTTCTCTTCTACAATGAGTAGACATTACTAGGTTCTTAAATAATGAGCACACATTCTCTTTTATTGAAAATAGATTCTTCTCTCATACCATACATTCTGACTACCATTTCTCCTCCCTCCATGCATCCCAGCTCCTCTCCCTCCTCTCTCCCCCAGATTCACTCCCCTTCTGTTTCCCTTAAAGAAAAGAGTAAGCCTCCAAGAAACAACAGTCAAACAAGACAAAACAAGATGCAAAGGAAAAATCCCTCCTATAGAGGCTGGTCAAAGTAACCCAATAGGAGGAAAAGAGTCTCAAGGCCAGGGAAAAGGGCCAAAGACACCCTCTTTCCCACAGTTAAGAGTCCCACAGGAAGACAAAGCAAACAGTCATAACAGGCAGAGGACCTGGTGCAGACCCTGAGCTTGATGCCTCAGTCTGTATGAGCCCAATGATCCCTGCTTAGTTGATTCAGGGTTCTCCTGAAGACCTCCATGCCCTCTGACTTCTATAACCTTTCTTCTCACTCTTTCTCTGGGTTTAGAAATCAGGAGCAGTTCATCTTTAAGCACACAACATGAGTTACTGGCACCCAAAGCATACAATGTCAGCAAACCCAGGAATGAAAGAGATCAGGTGTATAACAATCCTACGATGTGTCAGATGTTTAAAATATATTATGGCAGTCCTGTCAGTCAGTGGTCCTTAGAAATAAGGGTTTGATTTCTGACATCGGATAAGAAAGTTCAGAATGATTAAGGCAGCAGGGCTATGAATTTCAAAACAAGACGTGTGAATTTAACACCCAGGTCCCTTCCTCTACATAGTACTTGTTCAATGAATCCCACTGGACCATAATTCATGATTTCCTTTTAATGGTATATTCCTCCATTCCGGTGAATATGTGGAATCCTTGAATTTTACCCCAAATCAGAGCTACACCTCTTTACTCACAAGAGGTCCCCTAAGACGTATTGGAAATAGGAATTAATGTGCTAATTATTGAGTACCCACTTTTGCAACCCTATTTCCCAAAGGATAACTTTCTGTAGCTTGTGGGCCTGTTTAAAAACCTCTTTAGACACCCCCTCCATGTCCCAGTATTCTCTCTGTCCAGTCGACCTGAGGCCAGTCTAATGGGACAAGAAAAGTAATAAGCACAGTCAATGGCTAGGTCTGTCCTAAATAACCAGACTATAAAAAGGACACCGTTTTTACATTCCTACTATGGAAAGTTCCAATGTGTACAAGGAGACAGTTTACCAGCCCCACATGAACCATTCATCCTCAGCAGCTAGCATCATGTCTCAGGTTTATATTTATTTTATCCATAATTTCACCAGATTATTTTAAAGCAAACTCCAGACCCTGTGCCATTTGAACTTAATACTTCAATGTATGTTATCTATAAATGAACATTTTTATGCCTATAGATGATGTTTATACCACTCTCACAAAATTCTGTCATCCAATACTTTATTTAAACATGTGTGGTAATATAGACAGAGAGATGTGGGTGACAGTTTTTTCAATAATATCTAATGCTATACAAGGTTCATTCACTGTATTTTCCTCATACCTGTAAATGAAGACACAGAGTGTTGCCCTGGTTAAGGAAACATACTTTGGGTTCAACAATAGTATAGGCCAACACCAAGACTTGAACATTTTTGAGAGTTGAAAAGGCCACTATTAATAAACTACAAGGACAAACTAACTATAAGCTGCAGCTGTCTGGAGGGAAATGTGTAGAGACCCCTCCTTCTGCCCACTGACTTATTAGAGCTCTGTCAGGTGTCTTGTGAAATGAGGTTCATCTCAGGCTTGTGTGGTTGCTTCTTATGGAGCTGTTTAGCCTCCTTCTGCCGTCCAACTTCCCATAGATGAAACCCGCAATGGGAAGTTCTCAGACTGACTTGTATATGGCTATAAATGAGAGCTGTTTTGCTGTATCAGCTCCCCACTACTATGTAGGGCAAAATTGTTGACTTAGTAGGAGAAAATCAGTTTTGTTTTCTTCTTGCATGTTAAAAATTGGTGTCCCATTTGGGAGAAGTGAGTAACTAATAGTACCTTAGCCTCAAAAACTGCCATGGACATAGAATCTCATGCCTCCTTCTTAACATCTCTTGATCTGGTCTTTCATTCATGGCCTCTAAGCACCCCTCGGGCACCAGTAAAGGGGGCAGCAGAGTCCTGCTCATAAGGTAATCTTAGCATTTGGGAGGCAGAGGTAGCCAAATCGCTGTGAGTTCAAGGGCAGCCTGGACTACAGAGTGAGTTCCAGGACAGTCGGAAAAAGCATATTTTGGGTTCATACTTATTGACTTGGGACTACCATGAGACTTGATGGGGTATCCTCTCAATGAAGTGAAGAAAATGATATAGGGTTCAGGGCAAGTCAGGTGATGCATAACAGAGCTGAGAGTCACATCTGGTACCTAGAATGCTCTCTGTCACTCATATTTTAGCAAATGATAACCTTGCCCTCATAAGCTCCAGGTAAAAGACTTTCTGCTACAACTGCTGCCTGGTCTCTGCCTGGGCTGCTGACAGGGTCCATAGACTTTAATGAGTTTAATGATTAGAAATAAAGATATAGAAGTCATGCACATACATAAGCACACACATGCATACACACAAATATACACACATACACTTCATAAACATATACACATGTATACATGCAAAGTATACATACACATGCATAATACATGGCATAAACATATATAATCATACATGTACACATACATGCATACACATATATATGTATAACAAAACCACATAAACACACACATATTTATAAACATATACACATATGCACATGTATACAATACAAACACAATATACATGCATAAGCATGCATGCATACACACATACTTATACACATACATGCAATTACATGTATACACAAATATACAGAAATATGCATACACACATTACATGTATAAAACACACTTTCATACTGACTTATATGTGTATTAATATACATACATAGGTATACACATATGCACATATACATACATACACACAAACATGTATGTAATTACATATACATGTATACAGACACATCCATACACATGTATACGCATGTGTACATACATACACATGAACATGCATACATATGTACATGCAAACACATGCACATATACAAAACATAAGCATACACACATATGCATGAACACATGCATGCTCACACATATACACAGACACACATACATGTATTGTTTTGGCTAGTCTTTGTCAACTTGACACAAACAGACATATCTGATAAGAGAGAATCTTTTTTTCCTTTGCATTAGTTTTGTAGCTCTACTTCTTATTTCTCTTATTTTGAGATTATAAACATTTCCCTTCTCTCTCCTCCCTTCAAACTCTCTCTCCTTACTCTCTTTCAAAGTCATGGCCCCTTCTTTCATTAATTGTTGTTACATTCACACACACACACACACACATATGACAGAGAGGAGAGAGAGAGAGAGAGAGAGAGAGAGAGAGAGAGAGAGAGAGAGAGAGAATTAGAAACTCATTGTGCATTCAAAGTCAGATCAGGAAGCAGTTCCTCACAGATCCCTTCTCTCACCATGACTCACCATCTGCCATGTTGGGCTTTTGATTCCCATCACCCCATGCCCCACCCCCAGCATATCCTGTTTCAGATGTGGAAACAGAACACTCGAGCAGCTAAGGAGGTTGTCAAGGATGCTGGACAGTACGCTGACTCCCAGCACAGAATTAAAAGTGCAATCATACCTTCTGGGTGAGAAACTCTTCTTCTTCTTGCTGCTAAACAGAGTAGCTGGATACTGGGGGGAAGGCCCTTTGATAGCTGCTTGTCTTTAAATCTTGTCCTAAATGGTATCATTTCTTTTAAATTGACTAAGCGACTATGAATAATTAGCAATTAATAATTATTATGCCTCATTAACTTAATAAAGGATTATATCTTTATAGAAAATTCAGAGCTAATTGGAAATGAAAGTTAACCCATGCTTTATGGATTTCTACAGAATGATCTGCCCTTCAGAGCAGATGTCCTGAGTCTAGAAAATGTTCTTCACCTGGGGTCGCTTTCCCCAAACCTCTGCTCTCCAACTCAGCAGGACCCAGAGAATCATATCCTGAGCCCAAACCTACAAGGAGCCCAGTGTCTAACCAAACACAGGTCTGGGAAAGCAAAATATACTAAGAGCCCAGTTAACAGCTCACCAAGGGTGTCTGCTGTGACCCAGGACTCAGCATACCTGGGAGTGTGGGCAGCGCTGAAGTCTCAGAGAGCTGCAATTTGCAGAGTAGTCTCTCTGGGAAGATAAATACAGGGCAGGCTGCACTTTGCACTGAGAGAAGGTGCTGGGGAGAAAATGTCTCAGAGCACCTGTGAAAGCGCCCTAAGTTCAGGGAGCTACCTCCACTCACTGCCAGCTCTAGAGCTGCTGTTCCCCTCAGCTGGGCTAACCTTGGGACTCCTAAATACCCCTTCTGTTGCAATTCTTTTCAGGGTTCTGTTGCTTCTATTTTGTTTTCTTTTAGGTGGTATCCTGTAACTTAGCTAGTCTCAAACTACTGGGCTAAGGTAGGCCTTGAATTACTCAACTTCGCATTCAGTTATATTTATAACTTCTTACAATTAGTTAATTACTTTTAAATTTATCTTTGCAACAAGGCCCTACTTACATAACCCTGGGCTAACCTGGACCACCCTTTGTAGACTAACCTGGCCTAGAACTCACAGAAAAAGAGCCACCTTCCTCTGCTGCTACTGCAGGAATTAAAAGCCTGCACCACCAACCTTCCACCATATCAGACTGAACAGTCCTAACCTCACCAGGGAGGGAGTTCTGGGAGACACCACCATCCTAGGCCCAGAAATGGTCCCCATCAGATATGGACCCCTCTACTTTGGACTTGTAGGGTCTTAAATTCTGTTCTATCGTGTTGAGCACAGATGGACTAAGGTATGTGTTCTCTTCTCTAAGCTGACCATGTAGACAATCAGGATACAAGGCAGACCAGCCATCCTCCTGCCCCTGGTGAAGTTGATGAAGGAACGCTAGCCGGCCTGAGCATGGCAAACACTGCTCTACCAGGCCAGAGCGGACAAAAGTGGCTCTGACCGGCTTTGCTCTTCCCTCATCTCCTCCGCCTTGCTAAAACCCACTAGATTAGGTTCCTAAAGCCAGCCCCCGGGTCTATTTCCTTATTTGTCGGCTTCCTCCCCTTGAGGCTGACTGCCAAGCTGCAGCTATCAAGGTATTGAAGCCAATCAATCAAAAGCCCCCTTTGGCGGCCCTAATTAACCTGTCTAAGCAAAATTAAACCCGCATCCTAACACCTTTCCTCTTTTACCTTTATAAACTGTCATTTGTCTATGGGCCACATCTGTCTCCTCTCTATCCAAAAGCAAGCCTTTTTCCCCTCTGGAGTAAATAGCTCTTTCTGAGCTTCCTTATTCCTTTTTCCTTTCTTCCTTATCCTCTATCTCCTGTCTTGGTCTCCTATTCCCTGCCCCTTGTTACTCTGGGGCAAATAAATTTCCTTTGTGCTGAGACAGAGGTCTTCTCAATTGATACCTGTGGTAACATAACAGCCATGGGCTTTTGGTTTGGGCATTAAGAAATCTATGGCACACTGCAAACCCCTTCAGCTCCTAGGGTTCTTTCTCTAGCTCCTCTGTTGGGCACCCTGTGCTCAGTTCAATGGCTGGCTGATAGTGTCCCCCTCTGTACTTGTCATGCACTATCAGATGCAGCAGTGTAGGGGAATACCAGGAAAGGGAAGTGGGAGAGGGTTGATTGGGGAACAGGGGAAGGGGAAATGGCTTATGGGATTTTTCAGGGGGGGACCAGGAAAGGGGACAACATTTGAAATGTAAATAAAGAATATATCTAATTAAAAAAAATAGAAATCTTATGAGTTTTGGTCTTTGTCTCAAAATATTGACTTGTCAGATGGTCATAAAATAATCACATTGAACAGATGGAACAAGCCTTGCAGAGTATGGTTCAAACCACAGCAGCCTCTCCATCTTGACTGTCTGTCATAAACAGCTCACTTGCATGGAGGCCCACCCACTCAAGCATGTCATTATCGTACCCCAGGTTCTTTGTGTATGTCTTGCTCATCTCTGATACATATTCCCTGAAATCCCTGTATAGCAGCAAGTCCTTCCATGATTATCCATTCTTACAAACATCCCAGTTTTATCCCTAATCCTGCTCCCCTTACTTCCTGGGATTACCATCTTACTAATATACACTGCTGATCTGTTTCCTCACTTACTGTTCCTCTCCTGCTGAAAACATGTCCCCATGGGGCAGACTCCTTGTTTAACAAGATAGCCTTTAGACCAGACGAGTGTGCAGAATTGATAGATATTAAATATAAATGCATTGAATTCATGAATAAACAGATATGTAAATAAACAATTGACCTCCACCTCAGAGACAGAAAACTATCAACAGATGCTCTCTTGACCACAGATTCTACCCAAAGGAAAGAAATCAGGAGCTCAGGCTTCCCTGTGTTTATTTTATTAAGATTCTCAACCTATCAAAAGCAGCCCCAGGTGCCTTTTTAAAATGTATATGGCAAGCAAAATGATAGTAAATGAAATGTTTAATTAATGTTTATTATGGACAACATATTAGCCTGAAGTAGATTGATCATCTAATCTCTTGCTATCTTGATGAGACAGGCTAATGTCACAATCTTAGGTGTAAACAAGCTGCTCTCACTTATCACTTAATAAACACTGATGAGAAACAGGCTAGACCAACCCCAACACAAACAAGTCAGTACTCAGAGGCCTGGACCCAGTCTGCAAACGCCCACTTCACCATTCTTACATAGAAACTGGTATTGGAGGGTAAAGCAGAACAGAAGCAGAAAGTCTGGGCTGCTTCCCACAATCCAGTGTCTCCTGGGTAAGCAGGGCAGCTGATGGAACTGTGCACTCAGAAGCCTACGCCTACACAAACAGCTTCTCCACTTCCCTCTGCTTCTCTTTCTCCTCACTCCACCTTCAATTTATCAACAAGTCAGGATGGCCATAGCTCTAGTGTGCTAGGACCAGCAGACCCTCTCCCCCTCAAACAACTAAACAAGTAAAAATTATTTTTCAGAAGCAAAAATTCCACTCAAAGTCCTTCCCAGTTGTCCTATGGTGCACAGTCAACCAAGAAACATTAAAGAAAATCCAGGAGACCTTAAGCAGTGGTATGCCTATGACTCTAATTCCCAGCTCTACATCAAAGAGCTGTACTTCATCTCTGTGTAACCAAGAAGGCAGGGCCTCTGTTTCAATTCCTGATTAGGGATATACGATGTACAACAAAAATAAGTACATTCCTTAGAACGCAGACCCCTGGTTATTAAGTGAAACAGGAATCTATATGGATATATAAACATATTACACATATATAATATAAAGCTGAGCCTATCACCTTCAGCATATATTTGACAATAACATCACAAAGAAGTTGGGCAGAGACAAAGTGTCAAAATAAGGGCAGAGTATCAGATGACTCATCAGGATAAAAGAGGTGTGCAAAGCGAGAAAGAGCAGTAAGAAGGTTGACTCAGCATTCTCTGTGAGCATGTAATTGCTCCCCTTCATCCTTTAAAGTAGATTCTATCAAGTAACAATTAATTGCCAATGCATTCATAGCATATAGAGTATGAAAAACAGAATAGTAATACTACAGAACTGGTGGATAGAGGAACCCATATAGGAGGCTTCAGGGAGGAGTGGGACAGATCAAGGTGTGGGTGAGCGCAATCATTATACACTGTACACATCTATGAAATTCTCAAACTTAGGGAGCTAAGAAAAAGTATGAAGAATTTATATTCCATTACATCTGAACCACTGTACATCTGAAGCAGTATATAAATATTGAGCACTACACAGCAACTAAAATATTGAGTGTTGAAAGAATAAAAACTCAGCCCCAGGAAAAACTCATTTCATATAAGAACAGCTGTGATGAAGGACCAGAGGAGTGCACACATGTGAAACAAGCAGCAAAAACATGAAAGAGCAGAGCTGAATTGTCCCAAATAATAACAGCATCAAATGCAGTTGATCACACAGTGCAATTGACTACCAAGGACTGTCAGCCC